>NW_004624787.1:6243567-6372413 GCF_000247695.1 Heterocephalus glaber | reverse complement strand
TTGCGTTGTTGGCTCTTTTATTTCTTGGTTTCCCCCTCTTTCCCTTTAGTTTCTTACCTTGCCTGGTGTCTTCCCTCTGTTGGGCCTCATGGAGTTGTGACCTTCATTGTCTTTTTCTAGGATATTGCTTAGAATTGTTTGGAGGGCTGGTTTGGTGTTCATGACATTTCTCAGGTGTTCTTTGTCATGGAAGTATCTAATTTCCCCATCGATTTTGAAAGATAGTCTTGCAGTCTAAGTTGGAAGTTATTTTCTTTTAGGGCTTGAAATACTTCACTCCAGGCTCTTCTTGATTTGAGGGTTTGTGTTGAGAAGTCTGCCGTGATTCTGATGGGCTTTCCTTTGTAGGGGATTTGTTTCTTCTCTCTAACTGCCTGTAGGATTTTGTTCTTTTGTTGGGTTTCTGGAATCTTGACTATTATATGTCTAGATGTAGATTTTTTTTGATTATGGCTAGTTGGAGTTCTATATGCCTCACTTATCCGTATGCCCAATTCTCCACCTCTTTCTGGGAAGTTTTCTACTATTACTTCTATGAACAATATTTTTTATGTCAATTGTACTTTCTCCTGCTTTTTTGTGGACTCCTATCAGTCCTATGTTATTCTTCTTTGCATTATCTAGCAGCTGCTGGTTTCATTTCTTGTGGTCCCTTACTATTTTGAAGAGATCTCTGTTTTCATGGTCCTTCACTGCAATCCTGTCTTCTATATCTGATATTCTATCTTCAGATTCTCTTAATCTGCTCAACATGCTTTCAATGGAGTTTTTAATCTCCTGAATATTTGTTGAATCTGTTTCATGGATTCCATTTCTTTCTTATGTTGGGCGATCATGGTTTCCATTTCTTCCTTATGCTTGGCATTCATGGCTTCCAGCATCTTTCTGAGCTCATCTATTTTTTTTTTATCTGTTTCTGCTCTAGAGCCTCTAATCATGTCTTTCACTGTGCTCACTATCTCTGTAGTTATCTGGGAGATTATTTCTATTTTGAATTTTTCTACAGCCTCATTCATCTGTTTTGTTACTTCCTGTGCTATCAGTTCAGGTTGTCCAGGTGGTTGATTATCAGACTTTTCCATCTCGTTTCCCCCAGAATTTGCCTTTTGAAGGGTGGATGTCTGAGTTTGTGCCTTACTTCAATGTCTTCTCATTTTCGTTTTTGGTACTGTCCTTGGTTTAGTTTCTGAGTTGAGATTTTGAAGTTGTTTATTGTAAGTATCTTTGTCGATATATTTAGAACACTTATGGAATGACTGCTTCTCAGAGGTGTCTTCCAGCTATAGCTGGTCTGTAGGTTTTGAGTCTCTAATGGCACTGAGGCTGTCTCATTTTCATTATACCAGGAAGGATGACTGATTAGATCAATCACAACACCTTAGCCAGGTGTGATACAATCAGCAACACCATAGCATCAAGTACCTCTTAGAAAATGACAATTCGTGGTAGTTATTAATCTATCACCTTTAACTTTGTGAATTAAATCAAAATCAGGGACCAATCCAAGATATGTTTATAGTGAATAAACTCTTCAATATAGCAACTTTACCCTTCGAATGGGGAGTTAGAAGGAGCTAGGGAGGGAGGGATAGGTAGGTAGAAGGATAGCGGAAGGTTAGCAGTGAGGCCAAAGGGGCAGAGGTAAGAGAAGGAAAGAGAAGAAAAGAAAGATAAAGAAGAAATACGAATTAGGGCCAGAGCAGGAACACAAAGGGAGATGAAGAACAATGTGGGACAGCAAAGGAGCGAGGCAGAGAGAGAGAGAGAGAAAGAAAAGAGAAAAGAAAGAAAAAGGAAAAAAATAAAAATTTTAGAAGAGTAACAAAGAAGAAAAAAATTAAAAATAAGTGCAAAAAAAATAGTGGTAGTTCTGAAAATAACAAATAAAAGATAAAAATGAAGGGCCTCCTTCAGGGTATGTCTCTGCTATCACAATAGACAACGTGGGCAGCAGTGTGCAGTTATAAGTCAATGAGTTTCAATAAGCCAGTCACAGACCCGTGAAATTCAGGCAGTTTTCTGGCTGCAAGTCCAAAGCTGAGCTCCCTGTCCTCCTGCAGGGTTGAACTCTGCAAGGTTCTATTGCAGGTTCCAGCTGCCTTTCCCCTGAAGATAGTCCAGGTTCTGATGGGAGGTGATGATCCCTCCAACTTACCAAGCACAGTGGTCTGGCGTGCCTTTATTGCAGAGATTCTCTTCACTTTTCCAGCGGGCTTTAGTTTTCATCAGGGAGCCTGAGAGAGGACCTTTTTCTGTTGTTCACTTTTGCAGCTCAGGTCAATAGCCTTTATGGCCCCCTGTGCCTCTGTAGTGTGGATTCAAGTAGTGGCTAGGTCTTCTGGTTGCAAGTGGGTGGAGCAAGCCAGAGTGAGCAGAGCGCAGTCAGCCTGCGTCCACTCTGCCCACGGGGCTGAGCTGTCAGACTCTTTTGAAAGCTGATATGGGTGATCATGCTCCAGTTGGGAGAAAGGGCTTGGGTAGGCCTCCTTCCAAATATCTGCTCCAGCTACTCACCTCCTGCTGTGCGGTCCAGTTCCTAATAGGCATGGACTGGTACTGCTCTGTGCCCCAGGGGAAGGGGACCCCTGTTGTATGTGATGGCTGGGAGTTCTCAAATCTGTAGTACAGGTCAGCAGGCTGGACATTCAGGCAGGAGGTCACCCTACAGATGTTAGGCAGAATTCCTTCTTCCCCAGGAAATCTGATTCTTTGGCCTTAAAGCCTCTCAACTGATTGTAGATGTTAACTACATCATGCAGAACTCAAGGCAGATGAGCAATGAGATGTCGGTCCCCCCACTGCACAGTGCCCAGGACAGTTTACAGGATTGACAAGGTCAAACAGGCAAGGTCACACAGGGAGAACTTGGCCAGTGCCCTTTCCACGCTGCCTCCCAGCTTGGGGCCTGTTCATTAATTCTTAACAACCACTATTTTCAAAGAGCTGGTATGTGACATGCTCCCAGCAAAGGATTTCTGAATTAAGTTTATGATTAAATATATGGGACAGTGTCATCAGCTACACAGACTATCAACTAGAATGTGACTCCAGGGCAGACATGTATGTAAATAAGATACAGATGCCCAGGAGGGCTTTCATTCTGATAAACTGGTTAAGCAGTAGGCGATGTTCCTGAGAGATTCTGTTGCTTTTTTATTACATGTATGTGTCCAAATTTGATTGACTTCCTTTTTCCTTGTTTGTAGCTTCAAAGTTGTTTAATATTTAATGCTACGAAACCACATGAGATTGCTACATTAAATCTGTTCATTGGACAAGCAGCTCTAGAAATATTCTGAATAAAATTTGGTAAGGCTGGGTAGTGAAAAGTGCAGCACTAAATTTCCATGGCAATGTGGTGTTATAAATAAGACATGATACATGAATAAATCAACCATTGAAGATGGACAGATGAATAAAATGAGTTTCGGAGCCTGGAGTTTTTAATGGGTAAAAATTCACTCTTGTTTTCTAATGATTTAATGAAGCTTTTCTCAGTTCTCATAAAATGTTCACTCCACAAGATCGGAGAAATAAAATCAAATGGTCACTCATCAAGCAAGAGATGTTCAGGATTTACTAAATGCCAAGACACATTACTACTATACATTGATAATATGACTGCGTCATGGTTCCTCCCTCAAGGGGCTGACAAATTACTACAGCTGCAAATTAAAGGTAGGCTTACTTATTCTAAGACATTCACAATATTCTGTCTGTGCTTCCAGCTTGTGACAAGCTCAGGAGAGAATCTCTATTTCATGGTCATCCTGCCTTAATGTCATGGGGGAAAAGCCTAGAGAACCCAGTCTTTCTGGAAATCTTAACAAGATGGTGTCACAACCTGTCCTTTCTCTGGGTAAACAGAGGTGAGGAACCAGTTGAATAGAGAGGCAGGAGAGCAGCAAGTAGAAAACAAATCTAAGAGAAGGTCTTAGAAGTTAAGAAGTTCCCCTCAGTGTCTACATTCTCTAAAGAGTTTGGCAGGAGCATGGGTAGGGAGAAACAGGCAGGACATCAGTGCCCCCAACAAAGAAGAAAAGGGTGGTTGTTCAGCGTAGAGGTCCCTTCTCTGGAGAGCAATGGAGATGGAAGTTGGCCCTTTCTGGCACTCTTCAGAACCTGAAAAAGACTTCAGGCTAATAAAATTTTGACATAACCAAGAATATATAAGAATGTAGTTTGTTCTTGATAATTCTCTTTCCTTTTAAATGAAAAAAGACAATAAAATTATACCAACAAAAACAAAAATACAATTTTATCACAAAACTAACACCTCATCTGTCACACTGCCAAAGTTTTGATCATAAATTTTTCTAAGTTTGAAAAAGTAAAAAGAAGGGAGAAAGGGAATTAAGAGTGGTCAGGTAGGTAAGCAATCAAAAAATTTACAACTAGAATTATTGTAGCAAATAAGTCACTCAAAGCATCTCAAATGATGGTATATAGTAATGAGAAGGCAACTTGAAATAACAAAAACGTATTTCTAATTCCCCTACAACATATATGCTATGAAATTCAAGGCAGAGACACACAATCATACAGCAAATAGATTCTGACATGGTTCCTTGTAATCACTGGTTCCTATCTGGAACATGATAGCAAATATACATTCTTTCTTTGCTCCATTTAGAGCTTTAGAGTAATGTTATTTCCTGCAGCTCTAAGAGCTCTTTCATGTGGATCCTCAGGTTAATTGGGTAGCACTGCCACGAGAGAAGACCAAGTGGAAAGCAAGGATGTCGTGCAGATTTTCTCAGAACTGAGCCAAGAGATTTGGATTTCTTACTAAAGGGGCACATAATTAAAATCTCCAATGTTCATGGAAGTGGTTTCAGACTCTAAAATTTTGCCGATTTATATATAGCCAGACTGAGATTCTGAACACAACTCTGAAGCCACTTCTTAATCAAGTCTTGCCTTCAAGACAGCCAATAATCAAATTCCACTTTTAGCCTCCTAGTTTGGTCTTTACCAGCCAGTGTGTGAGTCTCTTGAAACATCACCCCTGGGCTTGCTTCTGCTTGACCTCCCTTCACCTACCTCCTGTATGAGGGTCCTGCTCAGCATTCTGTCTGCAAGGCTTTACCTCTTTCTCCAACTCCTGGAGTGTTCTCTCCCTCTGACGAAAGTTATAGGAGTTTTTCATTGATAATCATGCCTCCTTAACATCAAAAATCAAACAGTAAAAATATCTATTTGCCAGCCACTGTTAAGTGTATTTCTATATGCAATTCGATTTTATCCATCACAGCAATACTTCTAGGCAGCTCATCATTCTCCCTTAGATAAGAAAATAGAGCACAGAGAACAAACATGCTGTGTCAACAGCCAGTAAATATGGGAGCTGGGAGCCAA
The DNA here is from genome assembly GCF_000247695.1 of Heterocephalus glaber. The sequence continues at coordinate 6,367,055 of NW_004624787.1, read as the reverse complement.
ACTCATGTGTCACTCAGAATGCCTGATGGTAAGGCTTGTGCTTTTTTCTTTTTTTAAACAACAGCACTTTTACTTAACAACAAAAACAATAGCTAACACCTCACCTACCACCTATATGCTTCTATGCACTTTTCATGTTCTTCCCCATCATCCTTTTCTTTTCTCTTCTCCTCTGTTCTCCTCTCTCCTTCCCTCTCCTCTATTATTATTCCTGCCTCAGAGATATGAAAGAAGGCACAGAAGGATCAAACAGTTTGTCTGTGTTTCCTGTCTTATAAGTGGCAGAGTAGGGGTCTAAACTCTTCTCCAATGCAATACTGCCCAACAGTTCCACTTAACTGCTGGAGACATTTTTTTCCCTATAATCTTATCATTCTTTTTGAACCACAAAGGGAAATCTCCAGAGAAAACAAATTTTAGAAAGAATGAGTGATATGTATGTGTGCAGGTGATGGGGGTGAGAAAAGGAAAAGGAATTGTCCACTGCTTGGCTTAGATGGTCTTCAACGGACAAAACCCTCAAGCTATCCTCAGGATGGAGCCAACTGTCTAACTTCTTCCTCTGGAAGTCATGTTGGGCAGCCATACTCTAAATGGAAACTGGGAAGTAAACAGCTATATATAGCAGGTAAACTTGGGGCTGCTCAGGGCTCTAGTATTGTATGGGAATCCAATACTTAAAACAATCTAAAGAGGCAATACTATCCCAACCCTACTACTGCTCTGTTGGAGAAGTTCACTAACCCTAGTAATTCATTAGAGAAGTTCAAGAAGCTCCTACACACCTCAGTTTTGGAATATAATAATTAAAATAAGAAAAATGTGAGAAATGAGTCCCATTATGAATTCACGATTCATATTTCAAAATGTACTGTCTTTCAAAAGACATCATTAAAAAATAATTGACAAGCCAAGAATGAGAGAAAATATTTGTAAATCATATATCTGATGAAGAACTTAGATCCAGAATATGTAAAAAGAATCCTTGAAACTCCATAATTTAAAAAACCCTAATTTAAAAATGGATGAAAGATCTGAACAGATATTTTCCCCAAGAAAACATATATGGCAAATAATCATTTGAAAGGATACATTATTCATGAAAGAAATTTTTACAAATCTAAATGAGATACCCCTTCAAATACAAGAAAATAGCTGTAGCCAAAAATTGTTTGCGCCAAGGATTTAGCTCAGTGGTGCCACCTGCCTAGCAAGCGCAAGGTCCCAAGTTTGATCCCTGGTAGCAAAAAAAAAAAAAAATTAAATGTTTGAGGATATAAAAGAAATGGATTCCTCCTATACTGCTGGGGACAGTATGAAATGGTGTGGCTGCTTTATAACATAGTTTGATAATTTCTTAGAAAGTTAAACAGATTTGCCACATGATCATAATTTACCAAATTTCTATTTTAGATATTTATTCAAGAGAAATGAAAATCTACTTCCACAGGTAGACTAACATACAAGTGCTCACAGCAGTGCTATTCATAATATAAAAAAGCAGGAACAATCCAAATTTCTGACCAAAGATGAACGAGGGTACAAAGAGTGGTATATCCACTCAAACCTAGTACTAGTAGAAGCCATCAGATGTATGAAACTCAAACATGTTATGGTAAGTGCAAGAAGTCAGTGCAAAATATCATACCAGATAATTCCATTTATATGCAATGTCCAGAAAAGACAAATCTATTGAGACAAAAAATTGATTAGTAGTTGTTCAGAAAACAGATCAGGGGTCAAAAAGGATGAGAAGTAACAGCGAATGGAAACAAGTTGCCTTTTTGGAGTAATATCCTAAAATTAGAATGCAGTACTTATATGATATTATAAATGTATTAAAACCATTGTATCATCCAATGAAAATGGGTGGATTTTATGGTATGCAAATTATACTTTCACAAAACTGTTAAAAACAAACAACACTGCCTCTTCCTGGTGGCTCTGCTCCAGCTCCAGCTACTTTGCATGGCCTCAGGTCTTCTGCTCTGGCTTGCCACAGTTGCCCCATCTGCCTCCCAGGGAAATCAGCTCATATCTGAGGTCCGCCTGTGATGCATTCAAAAGTATAGAACAATACTGAAGAAGTGGGAACTGGTGCCCCAAATATTTCATGATGAAAGCAAACACTTAGGAAATGATCCATTCAGCATGAATCCACAGACAATTCCTTGAAATGGGCAGAGTATTCTGTAATTCCCTTCTCCTTCAGACTTCCAAAATATACTGTAAGGACAACTGGTTGATTTCAATATGTTGCACCAAATGCTTTATGCCCTATCTATATGCCCTGAAAAGATTATATATATATTTGTATTAAAAGAAACTAGTTTTGATTACTAGGAATAGCAAGAGTTTAACAAAATTGAAATCGAGAGACCTGCCAGTTAACACTATTCCCTAGACCAAAAGTTAATCAACTTTCTCCAAAAAGGCTCTTTTGTAAATGCAGTAAGATCTGTGAGCCAAGACACAAAATCAAGGATATTATACAGTAGATATGTAACCATTTAAAATGCAGCCACATAAAAACAGAAAAGCCATTCTTACCTCACAGGTTGTATAAAAAACAGGCAGCAGGCTACAGTTTGTCAACCCCTACAGTGAACTCACCTCAAACACACACACACACACACACACACACACACACACACTCAAGCCTGTACTTATACCAGTCTTATCAAGCATATTTACTGTTGCAGTGTGGAATTAGACCTTTGCAAAGTTGTATTCTGTTGAAAGACATAGCCTTTTAAGTAACCACAACCTACAGCAGAAAGTACATACCTGTAACTTTCAAGTTGCAGAGAAATTTGCTAGAAGCAAAAGGACTAAAATCAGGAGTACACTTCCAAGATTTTGCTATTACAAGCTGTGCTGCTATAAGCATGGGTATCTCTGTAATATGCCTATCTCTGTAATATGATGTCTCTTAAGTACTGTAGATACATAGAAGGGGAACAGCTAGGTCAAATGGAATTTCTAGTTTTGGTTTTCTGAGGAATCTCCATACTGATTTCCATAGTGGTTGTACTATTTTACAGACGTAATAACAGATGAAAAAAGAAATTAGGATGTGTTATGTACATGTACCAACTTGACACAAGGAATGGAAACATTATGTACTATTTAAATGTACTAACAAACTAAAATAAGTTTAAAAATCAGAAATACAATAATTAACATCCACTGCAAGAAATATAAAAATACGTAAACCTTTGTTTTCTCTTCTCAGAATGAAAATGACTCCCTTACACACATTCTTGCATCTAATAAGTATTTTTCATTCTCATTTCAAATCACATCTAGTAACAATTCTGTATAAATCACTGCACTAATAAACCAAAAAGCTTTTGTTTTTCACTACTGATCTCAAGCTCTCATTCAATAAAATGCTGAGATTAAGACCTGGAAGCAGGCTTGGATACAGATTATAGACTAATGAGAACCTAACCAACCCACAGCCTGGGCTCATCTGCCTAAACTCCCTTTCTTAACTGCACTCGGCTCTAGAATCATAGGGACTCTCAAGGGGGCTCCTCATTTCCGGCTCTACTAGTTCAGTCTCCTGACAGGGCATTAGATCAACAACTGCAGTCTAGCTTTGCTTGTAAAGATGTTGCTTCAAGAAAGCTACAATTACAACACAATCAGATCTGTGGGTGTGAGAGAACAGGACCTTCCAAAATGCTGGTACCCAGGTCACACGTTAAAGGTGTTAAACAACATGAAGTGGTGGCTGAGAAAGTGGCTGCCAGAGAACAGATAAAAGGACTTGGGTGATATCTGTCAAATCCACAAGTATTAAAATCTGTTGTAAAATCATGGCACCATTTAGCTAAATTATTCTTTCACTTTTGCAGTTGTTCCACAATCAATGCCCTGATGCTAATGTACCTATGTGCCTCGAACTTAGTTTTCATAAATGTTACAAATATTCCGTGGAGTACATAGCAGGTCTTTTAAATCCTTTGCTTAGCAAGAGAACACAGTAGCTAAGTCACTCGGAGTGATTCAGTGCAGCTAATGGAAAAGAAAAATGTTCCAATATAAAGGGAGGGCTCCCACTCTCTGCTCATGAGTCCTTTGGGCACATTTCTCTTCCCTTGTCTCAAAATGACAAGATAATTCAGCAGAAATATCATGGTATTGCAAACATCAACTGACATTCAAAGGGCAAGCCCAAAGAACAGCAACTGAGTAATGCGAACTCAAAATTTCTGATTCCCCTTAAATAGAATGGGAAGGACACTGTTAGTGGCTGATTGCATAGGAATGCTGAAGTATAGGGACAGAATGGGGTGATTTCCTAGTCCCTTTGAAATGCCCCTTTTAGGGACAGACAATCTATATACTTCACAAAACATAAATTCATGGAATGAATTAGCTGCAACATGTTTCATAAGACTGTACAGTGCCCAGAAAAATTTTCTCTGAAATGATGACATTAGAGGAATTTTTCCTTTGAATGGTGACCTGTTCAAGATTGAGAGGCCAAGACTGGAAATAAAATATTGTCCAAGTCTGTAGCCAGGATTAACAAGGTCAAAGCCCAAACTCCATTCCTTCATGCATACACAACAAACCATAACCCCGCACTTCACTAGATCAGATTTTCCCTGTTTTTTATGTTAGCTCTTAAGATTAATCCATTCAAGTTCGTATCCACTGACCACACTGCACACACATTTATTACTCTTCTCTCTTCCTTGAGAGGAAATAACATGTATGAATTACTAATTTCAACTCTCTTAATACTAGCACTGCTTAATTCTAGGCTATTTCACTTCTAGATAACTTCCCTAAGGTCTTAAAGACATCGTATTTCAATAATACATGCATACCCATGCTTATAGCAGCACAACTCATAATAGCTAAATCTTGTATGTCCATCAACAGGTGAATGGATTAAAAATGTGCTATTTATACATAATTGAGTTCTACTCGGCCAGTCATTTGAGTCATTTGTAGGAAAAAAGATCCGCTTTGAGACCACAGTATTAAGCAAAATAAATCAGATGCACAAGCTTAAATATATGGTTTCCCTTGTAAGAGAAACCCAAAATATAAATCAATTTAAACAGCAAAATAAAAGATATATCATGGAAATAGGATGACAGATCATTTGCAAATGGGAAAGGAATCAAGACATGGAGGAAAGGGGAAAGAAGGGAGGGAAAAGGGATATAAGAAGAATTAAGATGTGTTATGTACATCTACCAACTACTCATGATAAAAGTAATCATTATGTACTGCAAACATGTACTAATAAACATTTTAAAATATATATATTTTAAAATATTATTTTTACCATATGTTCCTTTGTAAAAAGCTTATCCACACAATAGACAGGTTGATCTGGGTGATTAGTTATTAAAGCTATAAAGACTTGGATTAAACTAAAGCTTCTACTTCTAACAGTGGACCAATATCATTTTAGCACCTACATATTTAGCAAAGATACTGAAATCATACAGAATAGTCTTACTCATGATAGACAACTCATGTATCCTTTCTCTTAGTTGCACTTAGAGATACATTTTCAAATACGTCTATCTTCCTTAATTCTTGCTAAATTGATTTTTTAATGTTGCTTCATCTGAAAAAGATTGCACATATCAATTCCCTTACATTTTTTAAATGAGAGAAGAAGAAAAAATGACCAGTGCTTCTGTTTTGTGATATCTTTGCTATTTGCAACTGCTACTTTCTTGCTTAGCCTCACTATTACTATTAAAATATGTACACAGCATACTGACTGCCTTCCAGAACTGGGTCTAAATCAATTTCATTGACTTGGCATTTCATTTAACATATTTATAGTTTTGTGGTTTAGAATGGCAGTAAATTTTACTTCATCTGTGCCTCCTTTTCTGTAAGTCATTTCAAATATTCTGGGTCTGCATTTTCAAGCTCTAACTTGCATGCAAATATTATAAGACCTGTGAATTAAATTTGGTTTTTAAAGATACCAAGATAGGGTGAGGAAACTGGTGTCTGCTTCAGAAGTTTCAATTTTTTTTCTCTATACAATGAGATGACTGGCCCATGGGAAGGTTGGTGCTAGGAAAACTGTAATCAGAATTCACCATTGGTCTTTGTCTTCAGAAACTTGATGTCCACCAGCAACCACACATGAGCATGTGATATTATCAATAAATACAATTATATCGTGAGTTAACGACAAGTAAAGAAATGGATTTGTTGTACTCAAAATCACAATTGTACTGGGGCTAGCTCAAAACTGTTTCCCAGAGTAGACAATGACCTTATGTGGGAGACTGTGCAGGCATTTTTTTTTACAGAATTCTAGGTGGTAAGGAGAAAGCCACCTGTTCTGTCAGCTGACAGTGTTTATTTTTATGCACCTTTGTGAAGGGGAGTACATCTAGCCAATTTGCCTGGTTGAATCATAGGACGTAGGCTGAAGTGTAACGAGGCAGGGTGGTGAGGATTATGAGGAAACAAAGGAGCTACAGATTCCAATGGTAATAATTCTGCCTTTCCTGTGGAGGGCAATGGAAATCAATCCATGGAGTCTTTGGGGATGTGATGTCTCTAGACAGACAAAGGACATTTTATAGATTGGCAAACAGATATGGGGTGGTAGTCCACTCGGCCCAAGGCCATATAAAAGGAGGAAATGGACAGAGCTACCATTTACATGTGAATATTACAGATATACCACATCAATTTAATTCAATTCCAAGATTTAATGTGTAAAACATAGTAGGAAATGGAAAGGTACCTTTAAATGATGCACAGTGAACATCCAGGCAAGAAGTGAGAAAAAATAAATATACAAATAAACACAAGTCCCGATGACATATGAGATGCATACTAGTGAACTACCACTGGGGTTAATGAGGTGCTAGGTGTTGAACAGCAAAAAATGCTTCAAAGCTGTGGGGATTTATGAAAAGAGCCTGGAGAAAGAACACAGACTTGAAGGGTCTTTCTCTTGCTTTTAAGAGAAGTATGTTAGTTTCCTAACTGAAGAATGAGAAGTTGGATGAATTTACCCATGACTCAGCAGAGGCCACTGTCATCTATAATGTTTATGGCATTTACAGAGAAGTAACAAAAACACAAGAGAAGGGAAACTAGGTTGTGTTAAATAAAGCCCTTTCATGTGCAAGTTACTCTACCTATGACAACCCAAGTACATCCCTGTACCACCATAACTGTCGCCAAACGTTGTTAACCTTACACCAGGGAAATCAGACTTTATACCAGATGAAACCGACTTCAAAGCCCATTCTGGTCCCAAGTCTCCACCAGTATGTTGCCAGTAATTGAAAATCCTACCTAGTACTACAGACAAAAATGTTTGGAAAAGAAATTATTGGTTATAAAAATACAAATACTCCTGGGTCAAATCACGCATCAAAGCATTATCAAGCATTAAACTCTTGCTAAAATAATTTTAAGGAGGCTGGAAGTATGTCTCTGAAGGACAGTAGAGGGTTGGCTGGAGCAAAAGAAAGCAAGAACAGGGCAGAGATTTCTGTTTCCCTCCTGTACGCTGAATCCTTGATAGTAAGAAGATGCTGGATTGAGCTGGGGTATAGCTCAGTGGCGCTGTGCCTGCCTCAAAAGCGCAAGGTTCTGAGTTTGAGCCCCCATACCAAAAGAAAAAAAGAAAGAAGAAAGAAGGAAGAAGGAAGAAGGAAGAAGGAAGGAAGGAAAGGAAGGAAGGAAGGAAGGGAAGGAAGAGGGAAGAAGGAAGGAAGGAAGAAGGAGGAGAAGGAGAAGGAGAAGGAGAAAAAGAAGAAAGAAGAGAAGAAGAAGAAGAAAAAGAAGGAGAAGGAAAAGAAAAAGCTGGATAATAGGAGAGGGATTAAGATACACAGAGGATCTGACATAGTAGAAACAATGTACCAGGTAGTGTCCTCCTTTCCTTTCTTCAAAATTCCTTTAAGGGAAAAAATTTTCTCCCTGGTGTTCAAAGAAAATCAAAATTCATGTAATGGTCACAAACACAGTCATTGCTCTTTGCAAAGTAGCAGGTCTACATTCACCTACTCTGTTCTCTCCCTGCCATTCTGAACACAGTCCTTGTTTCCCAGGGACACCCTGGGAAGTGCTGCCAAAGCCTTTGCCCATGCTGTCTCGAATTGGAACGCCTTTCCTCCACAGAGCGCCATCAAGAAACACCATACTTCCTCCAGGGTCTGTGCCACACTATGAGGTTCATTCCGATTTTCCCAACCTGGTAAGTACATTCCTTCAATTGAATCCTTGAAAGATGTAGTTTAGATTTCTCTTTCTACATTTATTCATTCTCCCTTACCTTTGCCTCATTAATGCTCTTATCTCTATGTCTACTATGGCACCAGTCCATTCATCTCCTCAAAGAGAAAGAGCTCATCTCAGTATCACCAGCTCCACAGCCTCTTTATTTTCAGAATTCCATAAATATTTGTGACATTTAATTAAATTCACTTAGGACTGTCAACCAATTTCCACAAGTTAAGCTTGAGACAATGTTCTTAATAAAGTCAGTCCTTAATGTTTCTACGGAAATCTCAACGCAATATAAGACCTCCAGCACATATAAACCTAAGGGTCTCAAGCAAACATTACCCAGATCTCACATGAATCCCAGGAAATGATCGTTTTCTGGAAATTATCTTAAGAGCAATGTATTTTAATCTAAAAAGGTGTGAGGGAATAACAGTTACTAACCTACTTAAATTCACAAGTCTTTTTCAGGACTATACAGTAAACCCTCACAGCTCACAGGTGGATTTACTCTGACAATGTTCATTTTTAAATATACTGATATTTTCTTTGTTCTTAAGTGTTTCTTCAGTTTCGTTTTTGGCAACAGTAAAAACAGAAGAAAATACAGAAAGGCTAAAAATTCATTGCTCTTCTTCAAAAATAAATGACTCATGGAAACATCCCTAAGATCGCCGCCTCTAAAACACATTCATGATGATACTCTGCATGTCCCTGGAAGAAACAGGAATGAGAAACAGGACTGGAGAGCATAGGATGGACACACACACAGCACAATTATACAAGTATTTTCCCTCAGCCCAAAGAAGCAAACTGGTTCTTGTTTTCCCATCTCTACAAGGTGACTTGAGTCTTGCCTAGTCTGTCAGAGACTCAATTTCCTTAAGTGCTAAAAAGAAAACAGCAAAAGGGAAAAAGAGAAGAAAATACAGAAAGGGAGCAAATTGCTCTAATTCTCTGGTCTACATCTCAGAGCTGTTGTGAGGTGGAATTCAATAATGCTCACAGAAGGGCCTTGCAAAGTACGGAGCTAGACAAATGTCAAGCGCTGCTATTCCCACCTGCCCGCTGTCCTCGGCCTCTTCCAGCATGTGCTTCCGTCGGTGGCAAGCAGAAGAGTGTCCCGAGGGAAGTGAACTCATTGCCATCTGGTTCTAGTGAGATTCTTCTCCCATGTAGGTGTCCTTTTTTTCAAACTTACCAGAGTTTCCTAACAAAATGCTTAGGGTCCACATTATCTGTTTGATTTTGTATGACTGCAGTATTTGATACCATTTTCAAAGGAAATTAAGATACAGAAGACTAAGGGATGGGACTGTACTGGAGAAGTGAAGATTAATGACACTTATACATGCAGTCATTCATTTTTCATTCTGTGATGGTTGGTGAATTGAAACCTACTTTTTCGTTAACCTTGTAGTTTTATTTTCTATGATGATATTATATTCTCAGAACGCCCCATGTTAACTATAAAAGGTTTATATGTACCAAATTTTAATTCCCTATTCTTCCATTCTATTTTTTTATCACTTGTCACTTTTTTTAACCTTCAGAAAAGGTGTATGACTGTTTGATAAGAAAATAAACAATTTTTCCAGTAAAATATGGGGGGGTTTCTGTGGTTAATTACCATGCCACATATAACAAGGATTTCTCTTTCTCCCAAAAGAAGGGGTTGCCCTATATTCAAGGCCTTAAACAGTCTTATTTACAGAATACTCTTTCAGGCACTTTATTTTGAACAAAAAAATATTCTTTGAACGAGAACACTGAAATCGCAAACAACTTCAGTTAATGATAATTTGAGATGCTTAAAAAGGTCAGTTGATGCAGTTGGCTATTTTAAGAAGGCAAAAGAATTCATCAAAAAATTATTATTTCTAGATCATGACCTCATAACTGTTCATATTATATGTAGACATCATGGTAAACAAGCCATTTAAAGATCTCTCCTAAGAGCAATATGGAAAATAGTTACATTTTGGAGCATCCAATATATACCTAGAGCAAGAGTGAAAATAGGCAGGTAGTGCTACAGCCTAGGATAAAATTTATAGAAATAATTCCATACATGAACACATTAAAGCCCATGTAAATTCAGATGAAAGTGAAAAAATAAACTCTGGTACTTGCCCTACATGACTTAGTAATAGCTCCGGTAACTATCAAAGACAATCTCCAACTATAGCCTTTGAACAAATAATTTTATGAGAGCAAAGGAAAAACATTTCTAAATAAACATTTCAATATTTAATGCTATTAATATACATGTGATATTATTTCATCTCTCAAATCTTATATATTCAAGATGGCTGTCGTTTGAAAAAGCAAAAGAGTAAGCTAACAGTAGTGTGAAACTTGAGTCAGAGATAGGTCAGAATACTGATTTCAATGCTTGGCCACCATAGTTCAAGAATTAGGAAAGGCAACATATATTTTAAAAAGAACATGTACATTATTTACCACTTTTGCTATGATGAAGGATTTATCACATTCAGGTTTTCTACTAGAGCAAACAAGCAAAAAAGTGTACTAAATCCAAAGCATTTGCCCTGAACTCCAAATTACATGTTTAGAACCCCTGCATGAGGCCCTGGAACAGCAGCATGAAGGCAAGAAAAAAGCCACTGGAATGAATTATGATTTCTTCTTGTAACCTCACATTTTCCCACTAATATTGTATTCTAGCAAGGCCATCGGTCACACTCCCCTGAACAAAGCATTCTGGACGGTGGCCAGGAAGTTAGGTAAAAGCTACCCAAGACTACAGCTACTCTCTCCAACATAATCTGGTCTCTGCCCAGTTAAAGTTACCATTTTATATGAGCCTGTGATTAGCCAAGACCTGAGTGGCCTTGATGAGATCAAAAGCAAAGCCCATGATTTACAGCACACTAAATTCATACCTTCTTGGTTCATGAACAGAATCCAGTCTATTAGCCTGATGCTTGAACATATATCAACAAAGGCTGATTTGAGGCAGTTCTCATAATAATTTTAAAGGAACATTTTGGACACCTTTCCCTTACATCTGGAGAAAATATGAAGTTCACTTAAGACTACTTACATTATACAATAAAGTCTGCTAAAAATAAAAATAAAATTGACCTCTTTAGACTCCTCTGGGAATGTCAAGTAACATATAAAGAACAGCACAACTGTTTCAACAATTATAAAGCAACATTCATATGAGTTAAACAGTAGGTGTTATTTGATGTCTGTGTAAAGAAAAATAAAGGTGATATCAATTTAAACCATTAAACTTCATTTGTTACACTAAAATTGATATTATAAATAATCCATGTAAGGAAATACAGGATAAAAAACTAAAGGGAGAAATGAATGCAATTACAGGACTTTTCTTCCCTTTACTGATTTTTACATTCCTCTAAGTGTCTTAACATTCAATCTAACCATCAAGCAGAAACCACATGAAAGGTAAGTGCAGGCCAAAATCTCAGACTACACAATTATTCCTCTCTTCAGGATGAAAATATTCTCCCAAATATCTCACCATCTGACAGTCAGGAGTTGGGAGCAGAAATATTCTGAAGCACTCATGTAAAAACATCTGTTCTTTATCCTCTGTGTTATGCAGCTCCTGACATGAGCTACAGTAACTCTGTCCTGAAAATTTTCCTAAAGGCAGCCATAAAACAGCTTCAGAGTAAGGATACTTTTGTGTTTGCAAGACAACAAGGTAAATTCCAACAGAAGCAATGGCCACACTGCTTCTTGGCCTTTTGGCTAAGATCAAGTGTAGAAGCAATGGCCACTTTCATTAAGGATCCTTACTGAAATTGAGAGTCAAACACAAGCTGTTACTCCTGCATTCTTACTACCCCAAAACATCACTAGGAAACCCTCTGAAACTCAAAAGGAAGAAATTATTCCTTTGACCAACTTGAGTCAATTAGCAAACCACCATATAGTTACTGAGCATAGTGTGCACACTCAGGCAGTCTAGCTGGGAAGCAAACGAACACTGAAGATATGGAAAACAAGTAAGGAATAATTCTAAATAGTGGGCAATGGCTAAAACAGGTAGTGCTAGTTATTAGTACCATAGGAGTTCAAGGAAGAACCTTTGGAGAGGTGTGTGAAAAAGAGAGCTCGGGATAATAACAAGACGTGGGCTTTGAAGCTAAGTAGGATTTAGTGGGAGGAAAGGAGAACAGCAGAGATCAGAAAGGGAACCAGGATTGGGCTGGGATGTGCAGCAAAGGTAAGGACCCTGCTACCTTGAAGATGAGAGGATGAGAGGAGAGAACACGTGGAGCTAGATTCTGGATGGATACAGGGAGTATGGGAATGACAGATCAGAAGAAGATACAGAAGGAGGGGTGGGGAAGAAGGATTAAATAAAAAATAAGAAACAGAAAATGTAAGGAAAAGAGACATGTATGATTATATCTCCACTTTCCACATTAAAACATTAGCAGAGGGCCAGGGATTTAGCTCAGTGGTTTCGCCACCTGCTGCACAAGCGCAAAGACCCGAGTTTGATCCCCAGTACCACCCCCCCAACAAAAAAAAACGTTAGCAGAGTTTGTTGCTATTATTAAGATATAGCATTTTGTCACAAAATGGGAGAAATTTTGCTCTGTGCCATATTCTATAGGGCATGACTTATGTCTATGACCTATTCAACTGCAAGTTTGTATTCTTTTATTTGTCTGATGAGCAAGGGAAATTGAGGATCAGATATGTCAAATACTCTGCCTGGGCTCATATAAGGACTACATACTTGTGCCTGGATTCAAACTCTTTTCTCCCACTCAGGGTGATATCTAAGAAAGAATGTAGGATCCACTCAGGCAGGACACGTGTTCTGTCCACTGCTGTATCCCAGAGACTAGACAATGCCTGGTACAGAACAGACATGCACTAAATATTTCTTGAATGAATGAGTCTTAACTATTATTCATCTTGTCTTACTGCATAATTAACATTCCTATTTGATGAATGAGTCACTAAGTGAACCAAGCAAGCACCAAGTGCTTTACATAAGACATTAATAACAGAAGATTCAGGAAATTTTATAAACACTGCCTTAGAAACAACTCGTAAATATAACAGTATTTTCACAAAATATATATTTTTCATTACTAAGGGGGAAATATTCAGGATGTTATCAGCATATAAAATAAAATAATCATGAACAATAGCATAATCCCAAAGGCACACGATCTAAAATAATTTTGAAAGTTCTTAAGTTAAAAAAAAAATATCAGACAGCTGGTAGAGGTTGAAAGTAGAGCCCAAAGCAACATGGCAACACCATTCTTGGTGCCTGATGACACATAGCAGAGAACAACAGACTTACGGCTATGATTAGGATTGGTTCAGGTTTGCAAGGGCAGCAGGCATAATTATACCAAGATGAAGGAGACTGAGTTTAGGGTTTACAAGAAACCTCAGACATTTTATGCAAATATTGAAGATATATATAAATACATTCTTCAGAAAAATCTCAAATTTTGAAAGAGAATTTTGAGAAAGTAAAATGCTCTACAAGCTCTGTAATAAAAACAAAGAAAAATATTTCTCCAGAATCTCTGGACCTGATCGTAACAAAATTTTTTTCAGCTAAAAGGCTTCTAAGTGACCAAGAATAGGCTAACAACTTTCATGGTCATTTTGACTTTGGGGAAGAATTGGGAGTTGCATGGTGCAAGACCCAGTGAATAAGGTGAATATGAACTTGCCATAATGTTTCTGATAGAAGTTGCCAGAAACATTTTGGATTCAGGACATCAAGGCAGCCACAACTGAGCAACTAAAGACCCTCGTGAAAGAGGACTTCCAGAGCTGCTTCAGAAAGTGGAAAGAATGATAGGATAAATGTGTTCAAAGCAAGTGAGAAGATTCTGAGGATCAATGGCAATATATATTTTAATGTAATAGTTTTAAAATTTAACATTCACTGTATATTTTGATCATGCCGCATTGTTCTATATATGAAAATACTATCCCAATAGACTCCCCGCCCCCCAAAAAAGGACAAAGGACAAATGATTCAGGAAAGAAATTCACTTAATTTAGTAATAATTAAGCAAATAAAAATTAAAATATTATATACATCTTATTGATAAGTTTTTTTAACTTTTGAAATACATAATGACAAAGAAACACAAAAAAATAGTACTTTCATGCACTCACTGCTCATTGGTGAAAATACGTAGAAGATAGAATTTACATCACCTTTTTGTAGTCATTTGCTTGTTTGTTCTGCACCTTATAGCTCTTATTCTTAAATCACTTTTAAATTTTGAATCATTATATTGTGGCCAGGTGAAAAAAAAGCTTAAATTCAATAGACCAGGTGTTCAAATCCAGGCATGTTTCTCAGTGATTCTCTTAATCTTTCTCAGTTCCTCAGCTTCATTTCTTACGTGGAAATAACTATACCTATTTCAGTGGATTTGTGAAGATTCAATGAGATTGTACAAATAGATCCTAGAAAAGCCCTGGAAATTTTTATCTAAGTAAATGTGACCCAAATCATTCCCCAGGAACCTACATCTGCACAGAGAGCCTGCACGGACACATAGGTTCCTACAAATCATCCATTAAACTCCAATGACCAGCACCTACCCTGTTCAAAAATTGGCACAAGACAAGTGGCAATCATGAGAACAGGCACACAATGCCTTTCTCCTTTCCTTACTTAGTCACTTTGGCATTTGGGGATTGATTTAGAAAGCTGGAGTTTCTAAGCAAGGGTTACTTAGAGACTGGACACCTTACTACTCATGATGATAAAGCTGGCAGGCAAAATAGAGGCCCTCAAACATGTCCACATCCCGGTCTCCAGAACCTGTGAGTATACTACTTTCCATGGCAAAAGAAGCTTTGATGATATGATTAAATGAGGGATGCTGATTGAGGTGATACTCTTGAGTGAAATAAATACGACACACGTGTAAATACTGAATAGTTTCTCTAGTGAGAGAAACTGAAAGTGTCAATAAGGACTAAAAGGTATAATAGATAATGTGAAATAGGAAGAAAAGGGGCAAAGGGGAGGGGCAGTGGGAGGAGTAGGGGAAAGGAAAGAAGGGAATGGAATTAATATGAGAAAATGCAAAAATGGAAACAAAGTCTTTGTAAATAGGGAAGAGCGGAGGGGTAGAAGGGAGGGTAGGGGAAGGGGGAAAAATAAGAACCAAGAGAGTATGTAAAGGTGCAAATTTCCAATGATGAATGTCATTATATTGTATACCTAAAATGTACTAATAAAACAAAATTTTTAAAAAAATGATGGATGCTGAGATAAGAGATATCCTAGATATTCAGGTTGAACCCAGTGTAATCACAAGAGTCCTTACAAAGAAAAAAAGAGACATAACAGAATCAGAACCTGGGAAGGAGATGAGAAGATGAACATGGGAGTGTCAGAGTCAGAGAGATGTGAAAAGCTGCCCTGTAGGCTTTCAGGATGGAGAGAGGGGCCATGAGCCAAGGAATGCAGGTGGCCACTAAAGGCCAAAAATGGGAAAGGAACAGTCTCTCCCTTAAAGCCTCCAGAAGTCGTGCAACCCCACTGGCACCTGAGTTTACCCACTGAATCCCTTTTGGTCTTCTGACCTTCACAACTGTCAAATAATTAATCAGCATCAATTTAAGCCACTAAGTTTGTTTTCCTTTGTTACAGTCCTGATAGGAATTAATATACATGGTAATACCAAAATGGGCCACTTTTCTGAATCTGTTATTAGAGGAATGGATATTTTTCACCTCATGTTAGTGGTCTCCAAGTCTCTGCCTCCAACTCACAGTGGCATAACATCAAGGAAGATCTGCTCCTCCGCCCTCTTGGGAAGGGATAAAAATGTCAGGGATACTAAGCTTCTACCATCTCTGAAATTTCTCCTTCCTCCTTCCCCAAGCTTTCATTCCCCCTAATTCTTCAGAATGGCATCCCAAAAGCCCACCTTCATGCTGCTACCAGGTTAATCTCTATATGTCTCTCCCATCATATACTCTTCCTGCTCAAAACCTTTATGGCTGCCACTGCTTCCCTAGCCAAAGTTCTGCTAGTTTTCAGGGCCCTCCCCACAGGGCTACTTTGCCTCTCCAGGCTCTGTCCCTTTCCCACATCTGAGTTCCAGTTATCAGCCTACTCATGCTCCCCAGAGCTGCCCTGGGCTTGTCTCAGCTCATATTTCTTTAGCTAGCTGCAGTATTTCTTCTACCTATTCTCCATTTTCTGCCAGTCAAAATTCAATCCATTTTTTCTCTCTCACAAACTGTACTTCCTCCACTAAGCCACTTAAAAACACTGTTCTCTCACCCCACTTGAAGGTTTTCATGTCAAGTGTCCAACACACTACACACTCCTCTCATTTGTGGTGTTCATTTTATTGCCCTCTCATCTACCTCTTCTAAATTCAAAGTTTCATCAGAATTGTTTTACTGACATG
Organism: Heterocephalus glaber; assembly: GCF_000247695.1. The sequence goes on along the minus strand of NW_004624787.1, from coordinate 6,350,385 downwards.
TGATGTGATATGAAGGTGGAAGCTGCCAACACAATAAAGAGTTGGCAGCCTTAGTCTTAAAAGAATGCCTTGATCCTGACACTGCCTATTCTAATGCATCCCAGCCATGGGAGACCCTGAAGAGAACTGCCGTGTTCCTTCAGAAAGTGTAACTTGTTCCTCTTTCACGACCCTGGCATCTAAAACCTATGGTGGGTAGGTGGCCCCAGTTGCTGCTTCTAAATTATCCTCCTAAGAATTCATATACTCCATACTTTAGAACGTTTTCTAGACTCAGTTTCACTGCATCTTTATAACAACAAAATTAAACTATGGGACAGTCCTAAAGGTAAAGAAAATCTTTTGTTGGGGTGTTGTAATAGCCAATAGTTAAAATGATAAAATTTAAGGGTTTGTGGAAAAAAAAGTCCATAATGCATAATGTATTTTCCTCAATGAAGGTTTTAATATGATGATGGTGACCTGAAGAATGAGTGTATCATGTAAGATTAGTGGTTACATCAGCATTAGTCACACAGTAGTGCAAAGATGAGCCACATTTCATGTACTAGGGAGCTATTAACCCAACTTACTTAAAGGTATGATTTTGTTTAAATGTCAGTAATTTCAATGAAGGCATCAAATTCTCCCTCTCTCAGTCATTTTCCACAACTACTAGCAAAGAAATTATTTTTCTTCCAGGAACAACATGAAATTTCCTAACATGAATGGTGAAGTCATTTGAGCCCTGAATTTCTGAAGTCAAAGTGGAACAGCATCAACAATATTATGAACAGGTTTCTGAATAACTTAAAATCATTTTTATCTTTTAGAAGTTCAGTTGTTTTTTTTTTTTTTTTTTTGGTGCCAGAGATCGAACTCGGGTGCTTGACTTTGTGTAGCAGGCAGTGAAACCACTGAGCTAAATCCCCGGCCCAGTTCAGTTATTTTGACCCAATAGTAAAAATTCATTGATCTCTATTCCATGGATTCTCCAAATTACAGGGAGGAGAACACACAAAGAGATGTTTATGGGCCCAACACATTTGTGAACATATTAAGATCAGTCCCACATAACAGGGGAATAATTAAACAAACCTTGCATCCACTTGATGCAATATTATACAGCTACATCAACGAACATACAAAAAAGAAGACACTAGCATGAGATGTTAATGTCAACAAGGTAGCAATGTGCAATTCCTACCTGTCCTTCCCTAGGTGGAAAATGTGGGCCAATTACTTAGAATTCACTTTGGGGTGATACATTTTCCTGGTGTTGGACTTTGGGAAAGTTACTCGGATTCTCTAAGTTTCAATTTCTCTAACATGGGAACAAAAACAGAATCTAGCACAGATGGGCATGGTAAAGACAAGTTCATGGATACAGGCTGTTCTGCCCAGTGTCCATCACTAACAGTACACCTTTCAATACAAGGCCTTAAAGCAGAAGGAGATAAAATTGTAAACAAATTTTCAGAGATTAATTCTAAGGCACACAAAGTACTAGAACTGGGAAAAGGCTTGCTTTTCATGACAAACATTTCTCCATTGTTTCCCTTTGCTACAACTGTATAATGCAAGACAGTGACAGCTCAGTAGGATGAGCTCAGGCTCCAGAACCAGGGCTCAGATTTCACCTCTTCTTCTGGCCAGCCACACCTCTACACCTATCTCCTCTCCCTTCCAATGGAGATGATTTGACCTCTCTCTAGGATAGCAATGTATTAAATAAGTTAGCTCACTAACAGAAAGCCGGTAACCTCACATGAAACAGAGAAGGGAGACACAGAACAGAAGGTTCCAGCAAGGATGTGGAACCCTGTTCGCTGTCAGTGGACATTCAGGGTGGTGAAGCATCTATGAAAACAATAAGAAAGTTCTTCAGAAAGACAAAAATGGAACTGTCATGATATAGCAGTTTTACTTCTGGGCATACACCCAAAAGAACTGAAAGCAGGGTCTTGAACATATTTGTACATCCATGTTCCCAGAAGCTTAGTCACAACAGCCAAGAGATAAAAGCAATTCAAGTGTCTGTAACAGATGCACAATAAAGAAAATGTGGCATATACATACACTGGAATATTCTGAGGCCTTTGAAAGAAAGGGAATTCTGACACACACCACAACGAGGATGAAGCTCGAGGTCATTATGCAAAGTGAAAAAAGCCACACGCGAAAGGTCAAATTCTGTACTCGGTGAGTTTGCTTAAATGACGTATCTACAGCAGTCAAATTCAGAGACAGAAAGAGGAAGTGTGGTTGTGAGAAGGGGAAACTGAGAATTAGAGCTTAATCACACAGAGTTTCAGTTTTACAAGATTCAAAGTTATGGAGATGGACTATGGAGGCGGCTGCACAACAACGTGAATGAACTTACACTGAGCTGTGCACTTTAAAGTGATTAAGATGTAAAGTTTATTTATATGTATTTTACCACAATTAAGTATGAAAAAGAATGCCCTTCGTGCAGTACCTGGCCCAAAGTAATGCTCAATAAATTCTAGCAATTGTACAATGAAGGTTATACTGTTAAGACTAGTATGGAAGCCTCTCACTCAATTCAAGTTCTTTAAACAATTTTATATAATTCATGCTAACTCTGCATATATCACATACCTTCACTGAAGCTTTTTTTCTCAAACTCCTTCCAGAAAGCCAAAGAGAGTTTTCCACAGCCAGGAGCTGAAACTGAAACTACCTCTGGCCAAAAGGCAATGGAGGTGCAGCAGCATCTCACACAATTACTGCTTGGCAGAGGTTGAGGAAACCCTTGTTATGCAGAGGGCCTTGGCCAGGCCAGCACTGACTGTGCTCTTCTCTCCTGCTCCACTTCGGTCTCCTAAACTGGCTCTTCCTGGCCGACAGTGAAGCAGTAACTTCATGCTGCTCTGCATGCCACCACACTCAGCAGCTGCCACAGGAAAGAGCAGGCTGCATCCAGGTATGCAGAAACCACAACTGGAAGGCAGCAACTCGGAGCCAGCAACATTTATCAAGGACCACTTGTCTACCAGGGCATGCGTCAAGAACGTTAAACTATATTATTCAGAGCTCAACACTGCTTTCAGACATGCAACATTTTCCCATTTTCAAGTCAAGAAATAGGCTCAAAATAATTAATTACCTCAGGGCCATGTGTAAATTAGGGATACAGCCAGAATTGAAACTAAGTTTCAGAATTTCAAGCCCAACGATAATGTGTGAAACTTTCTGGAAGATAAATGAAAAATGGAATGGATCCAAAATAATCATTTTGCCTTATATATCTACTGGTGGGCAGCTCCACCATTAAAGCATTTTCATGAGCTTTGCTTTTTTCTTTTTCAGTACTAAAAAATTAACTCATGGGTGCTCTACTACTGAGCCAGATCCCCAACCCCTTTTTTTAATTTTGAGACAGGATCTCACTAAGTTGCCTAGGCTGGCCTCAAACTTCTGGCTGTCCTGCCTCAGCCTCCTCAGTAGCTGTGATTATGGACAGGTTCCACCACACCCAGAAGGATTTTGCTGTTTCTGATGATGAGACAACTTTCTGAAACTTTGCTCTGGGTAGATGAACAATGAAGGAAAAACAACAAGCAACTCTTAAGCATACTTTAGCAAAACCTGATTTGCAATTGCCTCAAACTTTCAATTTCCACTGGAAATAAAATGACTTCTGTGAAGTAAATAAATGAGGGATGCTTTATACAAATGCTTTTAACCCATTTATGCCGAAGACTGCAATTTTTTAAAAATTTTTGCACGACATTCACATATGCTACCTAGAAAAATACAGAGAACAAGAACTTGAAGAGAAAAAAATGTCATTACGTTCTGTTGTTCTGAGAGTTCCAAAAATGGAACACTAGGCATTGAGGGGTTAAGGTGCTTTTGATAATGGGCAATGGAAAGAAATGTTGTCTTGGTCCTGATTTTCTTTAATTCTGAGTGAAAATGTCATCTTTGAGTATATAAAAAGACAGCAGTATATGCCATAAGTTTCCTCTTCCTTTTCTTTTTTTTTTAAAGTAACTTAGCCCACCACTAACAAAGATGCCACTCAAGGCAACTTAACATTGAAGGATCAAAACGCCTTTTTGCAACCTTTCCTCTAGGTTGAATGTGTATCTGGAAGGATTACCTAATAACAGACATTGTCTACTAAGAATCACTGGTTTCTCCCTTTGGGGTCCCTGGCCCAGATCCAGCTGTGCTTAAGATGGTGAAAGATTCAGGGTAAATCACACTGTTTATTTCTCTCTCTAACTGAACTTAAAACAAGCTAAAGTAACATCTGAATGTTACTGAGAAGAAAGGGGAGAATTACAGCCCAAAATTTGCAAAGAATCATCCCTCCTTATTTCCCTGGTGGATGTGACTTGTGCCTTATGAGCTTGATTCCTCCCTGGGTCAGAGCCTGGAGTCATCATTACAATGTATTTCAAACACCTTTCCTTTTTCCTCATACTCTAAGGTCAGAATATAACCATAACAATTACCCAACTGCAGTGGTGATGTTAGCAACCATGGAGCAGCACCAGCTATACCAGAGGCACAGTGAACAGCCCTTTCCTGTGAGACCTGCTTTCCATGTTATAAATAGAGAAAGGGGCTCTTCCTGAGGCTGACATGGCTTGGTCAACTTCAGGCACCTGGTAAGCAGAGGACTTTGGCCCAGGTGTGTCTGACTTTGTGGCCTTAGTGCTTAACCATTAGACCATGCTCTTCATCAGTGGAGAGACAGTGACAAGTAGAGAATCCAGAACACAGCTGTGTGGGGTGTGATACTGGGCCTTATCCATCACTATCTTCTGCACTGTTGCCCAGCATACACTAGTTCAGTTTTTAGAGCTTTCAATGATGCAAATAGTCCACTGTGGCACGTGTGCCACAGGTTCGACATTACTGTACTGTGTGCTTGACATATAAGACTGGGTGAACCAGTGAATGAGTGAAGTAACATCATAAGTAGATAAGAACGCGGTCTTAAACTCACCACCTGGACTCAGGTGTTGTCTGTTCAGGATCCCACTGAGTCTGTATCTGCACTTAACAAATCCCAGAGAATGAGTGAGTCATGTGCTTCTGGACATGGGCCAAGAAACACAAACCACTCCTTCAATCACTACCATTTCAAGTGAAAGAATCAACTGCTTCTTATAGCATACATAGCACAAGCAGATTTGGCATGTTTTTGTCAACTCTTAAGATAGGAAGTAAAATCCTGGTAGCTCTTTCTGCCAGATTCTTCCACTGGGAGAGTTCCAAAATGGGCAGGGAGTGCAGCCATAAATCTAGAGGTAATATTTACTTAGATATTTTCTACCTCTTCCAACCACTTCACCAGAAAAATAATTCAAGTCCTGCTCTTAACCACCTTATTTTATAAAAAAAACCATAACAAACAGAAAAACAATTTATTGCAGCTGTTTTTGTTAATATCCATGGATAGCAAAAAGGAGAAACTAGGCCCCAATTTTCCCTGTCAAATAGCTCAATTAGCACCTCCCAATTTCAGTGAAAGAAACCTTGAAGTATGTGAACAGATTTTGATTCAAATAGTTGTGAAACTCCCACGTGGCTGGTATCATACTCCTGTTGGTTTTGACGGAGATCAAAAGATAAATGGAAGAACAGAGAGAGCCCTGTGTTCCAGGTGAGGTCCATAGCAGAATGAGGAAACTGCGAAATAAGAATTTAAGAAATGAAGCCAAATTTAGCTTCAGTGAGACCACGGGAGCCACACGCGTGTGCACTACAATTGGGTCATGGATGTGTTAATCACGCTATCACTATGTCTGTCTTTCTCACACCACACACCCAGGCTGCATTGTGAAATTTTTCTATATAGGTAGATATAATTGAAAAACAACAGCAAGAGGTCTGTTACATTCTATACATCGGTACCAGGCAAACACCAAGAGCAAGGGGGTTGAGAAACTTAAAAAAATCTTTTTTCTTTTAGAGATACAGTCTTACCACAGCTCACTGGCAGTGTCCATTATGTCTCTGACTCAGCAACCAAAAAAGAATGAACAGTGCCCATATCTCTGGAGAGTCAACCTTAAAGGCAAATTTAATTCTTAAGAAATGGTAGGGAATCCACTGCCTTTAAAATCTTTTTAAAGTCACAATCTCAGTAGTTGTACAGAGAAAGAAGCAGGAATACAGGCTAATCACATGCAGATCTTGACTCTTATTATGTATCATGGGCAAACTCCTTACCCTTTCTGAAATAAGATAAAACCATCCACCCAATGAGAGTTGGGTACAAATTAAATGAAATGATTTTGGTGGAGATCTGGCTCATAAGTGTTCAATAGATGTTTATGCTATCACAACGGCAGAAGGCCATATCACGGTGGCCAAAGGCTATTAAAATAATTACCAAACAGACAATATTCACAAAAGCCCTAGCAAAAGATTCAGCATAGAGTTGCATTCATTCTACTCAATGACAGATTGAATTCCATTATCCATGATTGACAAACAATGATATATCAGGATACAAATAAAATCCTATGATTAAATTGATCTTAGGGTTGTAACTAACTACAAATTCCTGGCAACACGATCCTCTAAAGGTCCTGCTTCGTGCTCATCATTCTCTCCTCAAAATCCCATCATCCTAACAATACAAGTGATTGCTATTTTTGACTATTCTCTGAAGGCCTAGTGGCTGATTTAGTGAAAGACCCAGGAAGGCCAAACAAGATGCCCTGATTCATTACGTATGGTTTAACTGCAACCCTCCTTCTTAAGGTCAAAAGTAAATGTGTCGCAAGGCTCTGAGTTCGATCCCCGGTACCAAAAAACAAAACAAAACAAAAAAAGTAAATGTGGGCAGTAAGGCAGCAAAGAAGGCTAAGCAGACTGTGGCTGGCTGAAACCCAGCTGTGCCCGGGCTTTGCCTCATCCAAAATCAGGTTGTTCTTGAATGTCAGACCACAGAATTGTCTCTCTCACACCCTTCTTTGCTGGTTCATTTCCTAATAGCTTTCATCATTTCCCCAAAATTTTTCCTTGCTGCATCTCTATCCTTATCAAAAGGACGAGCTTGTTGATTCCCACACCATTGTTTGTTCCTGTATCCACTCCCTTCTCACCTCACCTATTCATATGCCACACTGTCACTAATACATGTTTCTGAAGTTCAAACTTTTACTCAAACTCGCCACCCTCAAACAGAGATTTTCTGCTCAGCATTACCAAAACAGTCAATCTGGGCTGCATTCCCCAACCAGCTAAATTTGGTTATTTACATTTGTGTATTGAATGTAACATACTGAATAATGTAACATGTGTTGAATGTCATATTCTTTGCAACTTTTTTTTTTTTTTTTTTGGTACCGGGGATCGAACTCGGGTCCTTGAGCTTGAATGTCATATCCTTAAGAGCAAGCCCTGCCAATATTGTTTTCTGGCACCTGTGAGGTAGTAATTTCTTTGTTGTTTATTGCCTCGTACACACCAAAACAATGTGGGCAAATCTTTATCTTCCTTGTGTCTGACAGGCCATGACCCTCAAGCCCTCTCTGTACTTCACTGTACACTGTGGATATTTAGCTAAGATGGCAGCTCCCCTGAGTCACCACGAATCCAGGCAACGGGAGCTCTTGTACGCAATTTTAAGAAACTGCAATAGTTAAAGCTGAGGCTCAAAATGGACCAAAATGACCAAATAGGCCTTGTTTAACCTCACATCTAGGTTAAAATGATGTATCACATAAAATAAAAGTGTGTAAAAAATCCTAGTTTTCAAAATCTTTATCTTTAAAGCTTTCAAAGTTTTGTATTCATAGCACACATAGCAGTGTGCCGCCCCTCCATGGAAAAAGTGCCAAGAATCAAAATGAGAAAAAGAAACACAAATATTAAGCCCACATCTCATATTTATTTCATCTACAAAAAAGGCTTCTACAATTATTATAACTTTCAGCTTAATAAGTGCTTTCATAAGGAGTTGTCAGAATGTATGTCCTTGTTGAAACATGGTAAATACATAGAAATTCATTATACTATTCTCTCGGGCATATCAAAATTTTCATAATAAAAAGTTAAAAATAACTTTTTTGTTCTGTTGAGATTAAAACTTTATTGTATTTCTGTATAAATCTATGAGTTGAGCCATCGAATCATCACTTGTAGACATTTAATTAAACATTTAATAGTTTTAGGGAAATTTTTTATTTGAGATAATTATCAGAGGCCTAAGAGTACTTTTTTCAGGTACCCAAAAAAGTCATAGTCAATGATTTTATACAACTGTATCCCTTACAGTTTTCTCATTTGCTTATTTGGTTGTCTTCCTAATGAAAACCTTATTTTCAAAGCAAGCACCTTGGATCTAAAACACCTAGTGAGGGTACAATGTGCAAAGTATAAAGAGAAAAAACTGGCAAAGAAATAAAAACATGTGGCTTGCTTTTTTTCTGTTTCTCCTCTTATTTACATGCAGATTTAAAACTGGCTGGTTGGCTGCCGGCATATCTGTATACGTTTCTTAAAATTAAAAGCATAATTTAAATAAAAATGTCTCATGCATCAAATCATTCAAAGCTCAAGAGAAATCCATGTGACAGCTTAAGAATCTTCAGAATGTGGCACAAAATTCGCAGGGCCGAAGGGAGTTTGGAATGGAGCATCATCCAATTTAACAAGAATGTCCTACCTCGGCAGCTCCCTAGATAATGAGCAAAAAGACACAACAGTGCTTTATTAACACAGCAATGGTTCCCTTTAAGGTAATCATATGCAAAGCTGGCTCTGGATCAGGTCAGGTTTGTACCCTAGGCATCTTCCAAAGGTCCAGACTGATTGAAAAATCAGGGACCCCCCCCCACCCCACCCCTAGACAATGAATGTGGAAATGAGAAAGAAGGAATAAATGTTCTTTGGGTGACATCAGTTCCAGTCTGCCTCAATCTGTCTCAAACAGTAAGTGCCTGCCCCAAAGCTGCACTCTCTCTGCCTTCAGCCTTTGGTTCCACTCAAGGAGTCATTCCCTGCACTGGAGGCTGTTTGGGTTGTAACAGGGTGACCTGTGAGTGACCACACCCTGTGACACCTACACCCCATTCCTAGAAAAGGCAGTCCCTCCCCTGCACTACCTCATCTGCTCACAGACACATCCCACCCCAACATGCCTCCAGAGAATCCACTCACACACGCTCCTCAGTCCTCTCAGTCCCACTGATGGGGCTGTGTGCTGTTTCCCTGGGGCAACAGAAACACTCATGAGGGACTAGGGACTCTACCTTCCTGCTTGCCATACCCAGGCCTTAGCTGTGCCACCTGCCCAGCAGCCACACAGCTCCCGCCATTCTCCCCTCGATTTCTCCCTTGGCAGCGTTCATTCCCATCAGCACACAAACGTGCCAACATCTTTCCCTTCTAGAGAAAAAAATCCTTAACCCTGCGTGGAGTTCACAAGTCTGAGGCCAAGCAGGGCAATGCAGCAAGACCCCGTCTCAAAACAAAACAACAAAAAAATCTTAACCTGGATTCCTCTTTTAATTATCACCCTCTTTTTCTGAACTTCCTTTTTAAATTTTTTTATTTTACTTTTTTAATTTTTAAAATTTTTTTCACTTATTTGTATGTTTGTTTGCTTTTGTTTGTTTTTCTGGGTTTTTTGGTACAGAAATCGAACTCGGGTCCTTGTGCTTGCACAGCAGGTGGTAAAACCACTAAGCTAAATCCCCGGCCCTGTTTGTTTGCTTTTTAAGACAAGTTTCCAGTAAGCTGCACAGGCTAGGCTCAAACTTGTGATCCTCCTGCCTCGGCTTTCCAAGTAGCTGGGATTACAGCCATGAGTATGAATCTTGATTAGATTCTATCTGGAAAGAAATACAAATATAAGACATATGGGGAAAATAGTTGGGGGGGATTTGAATATGAACTGTGCATTAGTTTAGTATGATAATGGCCTTCTGTTTATGCAGGAACATCCTTATTTTCTGAAGATTCATGTTGAAGTCTTACTGTGTCTATAATTTACTTTGAAAGGGGTTCAGCAAAAAAAAGGAAAGCTAAAGGTAAAGCAAACATGGATGCCAAGGATGAATATGTGGTGTTCACTACACTATTATTTCCTTCTTCAATGTTTGAAATTTTTTAAAATTAAAATCTTTTAAAAATCCCAAATCAATGCTCTTTTCATTACATCCACGGCTACCACCTTAGTTCAAGCCACTAAGATCTCTCATTCCCATGGATTACTGCAGTAGCCTTCTACCTGCTCTGTGTACCCGGTCTTACATGCCAGCAGCTCATGCTGAACCCATCAGCCAGGATAACCCTGTTAAAACATCCATAGGGCCACGTCTCTCCTTGGTTCAAAGCTTCCAGTGGTTTCCAATATCAGAGCAGAATACCCAAGTCTTCAAGATGGCCCACAGGGCCTCTGCACAATTTGACTACCCATAACTCCCACTGCCACCCCATCCCAGCCCTGTTTCCCTTCTTCTCTCTCCCAAACCTTCTGCAACTCCAGACACCCTTGCCTCACCTGGCCCAGTGGTACAGCCATACACAGGGTGTTTGCAGTTCCTCCTCCTCTGCCCTGAGAGGGGTTCCTTCACCTCCTTTGAGCCTTGGCCCTAAGGCCACCTTGGCAGGAAGGACCTCTCCCACCACCCCACATCCCTGCCTCCCTCACTCCTGGTCCTTCTTTCTTGCTTTGCTTTTCTCCAGCTTACTTTGAGTCAACTGGTATCCTACCTCTTCTACTTTTTTGTCTACCTTTTCCTTTCCCAAAGAAACCATGTCCCAAGCACTTACAGGACTGCTTGGCACAGAGTTGGTACTCAAAATAAACTAAAAAGAGTTATGGCAAATAATCTCTGGAAAGTTATTAAGCCCTAGAATGTGCGTTCACTCATTTGATCCAGGAAACATTAGCTGGGCACCTTTTATGTGCAGGCACAATCCTAGGTCCTTGGAATCCACAAAGGGTAACGTGCACACCTTCCCTGGAGGAATTTAGAGTCTAGCAGATTAAAAGAAATATAAAAAAGAGCAATGAATTACTTTTATTATGATTAAAGGTTTTTCACAAAGCAGAAGAGGGCATGATGCCTTCATCATAAAGCAAGCGAGGCCACAAAAGTTACAGTGTTCTTTCAAGGCTGCTTTTCACTAGTCACAGAGCACCATGCCCAGCACAAAGCAGTCACTCAATAAATACCCTCACTTTGCTAAATGAAGGTGAACAGTACTGATGGAGGAACGTGTATTTGTCAAGTGGACCAGGCAGGGAAACTAGGCTGGGGGGTGGGGGGGACACAGTATGACCAAAGGGCAAGGGCAAGAACAGACACAGCTCTCCACCTAGCAGTACAAGTCACAGAGGCCTGAGTTGTCATAAATCCTCATGAAATTATTAGCAAAAGCTAAAACTTGTCCAAGAAGTGTGCCCACATAGAGACGGCCCCTCTTTGCTTACCGTGTAAGTATAATGCTCCTATGAATGATCAATAGTATAGTGATAACAGAGTAATAAGGGCTCACAAAGCACAAGTACTCTGTGTGTTCAGAACAACCCTATGGCCCCACTGTAAATCTGAGGCACTATTTGGACCCAGTGCAGTTTCCTAGCAAGTGGGCAGGTGGAGGGAGGAGGCACCTGGGGCCCTCCGTGTGCTCTGATTTCCTGGTCTAAGCTACAAACCTCCCACTTCTTCCACCTACTGCTTAGATGAGTAAAGAGATGTGGTTTTGAATTACATGCCCCTTTCAAAGTCAGAAAGCCAGAAAGCCATGTTCTCACCTCAAAGTCCAAGAAGCTTTTCTTTAAAGAAAGGGAAGAAGAAAATGTAATTATGAGCTTTAGCTCCTCCAACAAAAATTACCATCTCAAACCTACCAAATAATCCCATCTGAAGTCATCTGGAGATTTAATAGAGATAAAGCCCACGTAAAATGCATGAGAGTAATGTGTACCCTCCCTTGGGGTATTAAGCAAGCTTAGAATGACATTTGACTAGGTGGGGGAATTCAATTCATTTTGACAGCCTTTAATACATAGAAATTGTAACTTAAAAATAATTACCTTTCTTGAACTCTTTACTATGTGTGAGGCACTATCTCAGTGCTTTCTAATAATTACTTTATTTAATCATTATCATCGCTGATGGGTTTTGAGGATTATTCACCCTGTTTTATAGACAAGGAAAGTAAGTTTTAGAGGACGAAGTAAAAAGACAGTGTCATTTATCCTGTTTTTACATCTAGCAACTACATAGAAGTCACCATAAAGTAAATGTGCAAAAAATGCTTGCTGAGCTACATAAGTATTGGAAAAGATAATACTTAAACTCTTAAAATTAGGGAACAAGAGAAGTACTTAGGTTTTAGCACACCAAAGATTTAGCCAAGATTTGTGTAAACACTTTATAATTCCAGATAATATTTTATTTTTGAATCAACTAAATGGAAATGATGCACTTAAACTCATGTCCTGCTTCAGATCTAGAATCACAAAGAATGGAAATCAATTCTAGGTGGATACATTTCCTGACTAGAATTAATGGAAAAGAAAATCATAAATGAGATGTACAGAGACTCTTCATTTAACGATTTACCTGTTTAACAACTATTCAGACCAAGGGGCACTGTTTGTACTCACAACCTGCCGCTCAGACTTATGACTAGCTGGGTTTTTTAAATAATTCTGTACATCTTGTTGACAGCTTTAATATTTTTTACAGTACAATATACCTTGTTTATACAGTACATAATTTTTGTTGATGATACTGTAACAGTATAGTACTGTAGTTTTATGTTGTTATACATTACACTAATGCATGTAAGAGTTATGCAGATAAAAGCCAGTCATCAAGTTGGAGTTTCCTTTGACTAGTTCTTTGTTCTGAATCTTATACAACTCATTTAATGATCTAGTCACAGAATGGAACTCAGTCATTAAAGGAGTGCCTGTAGCCTATTATTGTACTTTAGGTACATTCACTAAGCATGCTATGCAAATAAACACAGCATTTGTGAAAAGACAAATGTCTTCAAAATATATATTATTTCTACAATGTCTGATATTGGGAAAAAATAGGCTACCTGATTTTTGAATATTGAGGGAAAAAACATATGATTTGCCTGTTTTGATGCAGAAGGGACTGATTTAAAGCACAGTCTGATAAGACCTGTTGATCACACATGATATAGGCAGAACAGTTTTGCCAAAGAGCCGGAGAAATTTATCACTGTACTCTTTTTATTGGGATCATTTCTATTAAAGGACTATTTGGACTATATAAGGACTATTTGGTTCCAACAGTTCCTCAAGTGATAATAAAACTGATTCATTTGGAGTTAAATTAATGCTCAGACATAAACAAACTCCTTAGAAATGATGTTACCTTTGAAACTTTTTGATATGTAGACATGTCTCCTATCATATGAGTGCACATATTTTCTCAAGGGTTATAAATATACTTCTGAACCACAAGAAACAATTGTACAATTATTTTTCACCATGACTCTTGGCTCTTTGATTGTTTTATGTGTTTAATTTTTGTCTTACACTCCTAGCTAGAAGCTCCTTTGGTACATACTTTATGTGTCTTTTTGTCCTCTTAGGTATTTACTGCAGAAGCAGACAAAGCAGTGGCTCCATTCATGCCAGTTTCAGTGTCAAGGATATTTGGTGTTTCCAGTAGTTTTTACAGTCAAGCAGGTTCATGGCTCTATGATATCTTGTTAGTAGTATTTTAGTTTCATTGGCCCTTTGCAATGACCTGCAGGAGCTCCTTCATTAAGGAGCCAAAATTGCACATTCAAAACAGCTTTCAGCAATATCAACGGTGTGATCAATGTAACCTTGAAGAATTCACAGAAGCTGCTAAGATGCAGGAAAGGGCGTGTGAAGAAATATAGGAATAGGTGTTTACTGATTTGCTAAAGATCATGTCTGGCTTGCATCTATTTTGCAATCATGATTATTGATGAGCACTTTCTATATCATTGCCATATCAGAATATATCCTGGATTTTTAAAATCATTTTCATCCCTGCCTTACCTGACATGTGAGGGATCAATATTGCCAGCCAATGTGATGATTTCTTGGTGGCTGCTGTCTTTTATTTTAAAGGCTATTGGAAAGCATGCGTTCTTAAGAAAAACAAATCATTTTCACTAAACTATTTTGATAATACAACTTCTAATATAGATATTCCTCATTTAACAACCTGTTTAATGACTGTTCGGACTTACTGCCAAGGTACGCTGTTCCAACTTATGACCCATCTGTTTTGTTTTTGTTTTTTGTTGTTGTTGTTGTACAGTTCTGTACTTCTTGTTGATAGAGCCTCAATATCTTTTCTGTACAATATACCTTGTTTATAAAGTACTGTACTTTTTGCTGATTGTATTGTACAGTACAGTAGTTTTATGTTCTGTTATACATTACAGTACTGCGTGTAAGAGTTATGCAAATAAAAGCAAAGTCATCAAGTTGGAGCTTCTTTTGACCATTTCTCTGGTCTATATCTTGTAATGTATAAACTATTTACAATTCCTCAGTTAGCAACCAATTCCTTCAACAACCTACTCACAGGACTGCCACTCAGTACTGTCTCAGTGACTACTTGAAGCAAATAGTAAGTGTCCATTGGAAAGTATATCTCAAAGACAATTTCAGAAGAAATTCTGTATTGATTATTTCTGAGATCTGCAGGAAAGGACCTGTCCTCCAACAGACACAGGTGCCGGCTTCAGCATCTTGCATCTTACCTCACAAAATACAGCACAGGCACATCCCTCACACATTGAAAATTTCTCACTTGGTTCCCATTTTTCTGTAAGCAGAATCCCAATCTTCAGAGCACTGGGGTCGCCCCTGATATAAGCCGAAAAGCACTCCAGTACTCCTCCCTCCTCCAGCCTCTCATCCAATCCTGCCATTCCTCCTCCGGCCACAGAAAGGAAGAAGAGGTAACAGGAAGCTCAATGACAGCTCTGTGTGTAAGCTGGTTTCCATCAACAAGGCCACCAAGTGTCCTGCATAAATAAGGCATTCTGGGCTCAGTGACTCTTCTAGCTCCCAGAACAACAATGAACACAATTGTTGTGGGATTTTGTGTGTATATTGTTGGACCTTCAGTGCAAAGGGTTAAGTTAATGGAATGCTACCAATTATAGTTGGTCCTGACCTTGACTTTTTTTTTTGCTGTAAAATATGACAGTAAATATAACCAACAGGGAGGTGTTAATTTAATTTGGTTTTATTTCCTTTTCCTTTGGGCATTTAATTTTTGACATGTGTGTGGTGAGGGGAGGCCATTCTGCCAATTCTATGTGCTATGTATCAGTGATAGTGAGCCACTGTCATATATTGAAAAGATCTGAATAAATGTCCCAGATGTTCCTTTAGATATATATCTTTGGTCAAAGCATATTAGAAATTTCATGGGCATGTATCTCATTTGTTGTCTTAGCTGTTCATTACCCACTAGCTTGAAATGCTCCTTTTATGTATATATGTATATGTGTATATACATATATTTATGTATATATATGTACATATTATATATATATTAGTATATATCTACATATGTGATTCCATATTTTTTTGTTCTGTTTTTGCCTTTGTATTCTTGATTGAGTCCTACAAAATGTTAATTTTGTTCTTTTATTTGTATATATGATATATAGGAAATCAGGATTCCAATTTTTTCCAAAATTTTCGTATATATTTTTGCTTATAGATGGCCGCTAGGATAGTTTATCGTTTTAAAATTATACTTGTTTCCAGGTATTCATTAGTTTTTATTTTTTATACTGTTGGAGATTGAACTGAAGACCTCATGCATGCAAGGGGAAGTGGTCTACCACTGAGCTACTCCCCAGACATCAGGGTTTATTTTTTCCTAATAGTTGCTTTTAGATTTCAGTCCAATGTTGCTAATTATGTAGCTTAGACTTTGGAAAACAGGCGTACCATTATTACAGTGGCAGGCTTTCACCCAAGTTTCACTGATTATTTCAAGATTTATTTCTCTAAACATAGAACTGTATCATTTATAAATAATGATCAAAACATCTTTTTCAGTATTCATATGGTGGATCAATTGCATTGGCCAACTCTAGAAAGACTGTTGACCAGTAAGAATTGCATTATTACCTTATTTGTGATTTACTAAGAATGTGTCTAAGCTTTCCACATCAAGTCTAATGGCAGGGGTTCTCTATATATAAATATTTGTATGTATGAGTGTACGGGAAAAAATTTATCGTACTTTTACAAATACTACAGTTTTATTCTACTAATGCTGTAGACTTCTGTATCCAGCTACTTCTAATATTTTTTGTAAGGCAAGAAATAGCTACAGTACCACAGAAATAAGATGGATTTTAAAACTTCTGGATTTACCTTGTTCAACCCACTAATACAATGGTTCTTTTAGCACTTCAAAATCACCTGGAGTGCAGACTCCTGTCTCTGGCCCCCTCAGAAACTCTGATTCATTAGTTCTGGATGGTGCCCAAGATTTGCATTTCTGGCAAGGTTTCAGAAGTTGCTGTTGCTGGTCTACAGAGCACACTTCAAATACAACTGTACTTCCTTTTTCAGTACTGGGCATTTAACCCAAGGCCTTCACAGTGAGCTACCATTCCCAGCTCCTTTTTATTTTTATTTTGAGGCAGGGTCTCAATAAATTTCCCAGGCTATGCTCAAACTTGTGATTCTCTTTTCTCAGCCTTCCGAAATCCTGGGATTACAGGCATATGCCACCATGGTGTAACACTAGAACACTCAGCTAACACTACTATGTAGTAGTCAAGTGTTCTTGGGGGGGCTAACTTGGCATCCTTATTCCTTGTTATGTAAGCCTTTTTCAGCTCATCACACAGGCTGCACTATTCAAAGGTCTCCCACATGTCACCATAATCCTTTCACCCACTGCATCTTCTGATACTACTTATTGCTCTACCATTAATTAGCAGTCCTGTCATGCGCACATGCCTTTTCTGGTTGTAATGTGTTGTATGGATAAGCTTCAGTCAGCAGTCATAGCATTTTCTCGGTGGTTCTAAAGGCTGCTATTCAGGTAGTGTTCATAGGAACCCCACATACCCCTCAGGATGCTTTTTCTCTTTCTCAACAATGACATGTTTGGTGGAGTCCCTGGCAGTCAAGAACAGAGCATTACTCTTTTGGAGTGGGGAAAAAAATTAGAACCAAGACATGACATGTAAAGACGCAAATTCCCAATGATGAATGTCATCATATTATGTACCTAAAATGTACCACTAAACCTAATGAAGAAAAAGAAAAAGAAAAAAAAAAGAATAGAGCACTTCTGAGCATCCCTGGGAGCTAAGTTCAGCCCTATGTTCAAGGGACCTGGGAGGAATTGCAGTATGACACTGTCTGGGTCCTTGCTCAACAGATGCCTCCCGAGCACCCTTTGGGTCCCCTTCCTCCCCTTCCCCTTTTGGTGGTTTGGAATCAGTTATAACCACTGTGCACTATAAGGTAAAGGCTACATCCAAATTGAAAAGTGAAAGATTCCAGGTTTCTGTTACAATGGAATGTTTGACTCTGGACCATCTGGTCAGAACTCTACAAGAAAATTTTCTACAAGAAAATTACTACTTTTATCACATTTAAATTAGCAGTTAATGGATTCCATTATTTGAAGCTGAATCTAATCCTGACTAAATCTTGGGGCAACTGGAAGTAGTATCTAAATAGTGAAGTATTAGCAAAGAATGCTTTGTTCCAGTTCAGTGAACCCTGTCTCATTTTTGTGGTTGCTGATTGTAAACATTCAGTTGCTTCCTTCTTATTCTGCCAATGTCTTTATACATCTAATTGACCAAGATATGTTCTCATAAATCCACTAATTTAGTATCCTGTTTCTATTACCACATAATACATGGTATGCCTGAACATACATAATTATACAACTATACACATATAAGCTCTCTAAGGAAATGTATTTTATCATCATTTATCATTAACCTAAAACATCACTCTTCTAATAGGTATTACTAGGATTTCCCCATCTGTTACATGAGTCCTTTTAAATTTCTTCCCTTCCATCAAAGAAGTCTGCTTCTATCCCCTTCCTCTTCCTCTGGATCAATTCTCCCTACCCACCCAGTCCCACCCCACAAAAAGCAACTGTGTACATTAATCAGTATATGTACATTTTAAATTCAATCTCATTATGACCTCTTTTTTTCATCATCTGTGATTGTTAAATGTTAACTGACCAATTATAAATATTCAAAGAAAACTATTACCCAGTAGAGAGTAAATCTTTATGTGTGTATACATTTTTTAAATTTTGGTAATCCAAAAAATACTATAATCTACATCGAGACTAGCCAGGGGCAGCTGTGATTTTTATTTGAGTGTGTGTGTGTGCGTGCGTGTGTGTGTGTGTGTGTGTGTGTGTGTGTGTGTGTATTTGAGGGACTGAACCCAAGGCCTCAGCATGCTAGGCAAGCATCTAGTGCAGAGTCAGCCCTTTTTGTTTTATATTGAGACAGAGTCTCCCAAAATTGTCCAGGCTGGCCTAAAATTTGTGATCCTCCTGGCTCAGCCTCCCATAGAGGAGGGAATACATGGAAGCAGGACTTGGCATGATGTAGCCCCAACCCAAGCAATGCCAGCTGCCACATAAACTGAAAGATAGGTTCTTTTATGGAGGACGGAGGAGGCCAGCTCTGCCAATGAGGTGATACCAGACCTTTCCAGCTCAGGCCTCTAGAACTGTGACAGAATATACTTTTAGGTGTTTTAACCCACTAAGTTTATGATAATTTATTAAAGTGTCAAATGGAACTAAAAATGCTTAAATATTCGGAACACCAGGTTCGACATGTTTTTCTACCAGTGTCAACGTACATCCACATAGGCTTCATTTCCTACATTTTTATCATTTTTTTCCCATCTTCATTGCCTGGTTTTTCCCCCGCTTTTGGTAGGATTATCCAAGCCTTTAAATTTCAAATGTTAATAGTATTAATTTATGTTTTGTATATGTATTCTTATTACATAGTTATTTTCAAAATGTATAATTATCAGCTTATTTTAAAATCACTTGCATATGAACAATTACCTAGACACTAACTGTGGGTTTCTTTAATTATCACAAATTATTTGAACTATACTTCCTATATTTTAATTTTTGAAACTTTGGACTAACCCTTTGATTAAAATAACTTTAAGAAGTGTATATAATAAACTGGAAAACTGTTTGCAGCTAATAGCATAAAGCAGTGATGGTGAACCTTTTAGAGATGAGAGCCCAAACTGCAACCGAAACCCCACTTATTTATCACAAAGTGCCAACACTGCAGTTAAACCTGAATTGAGGTTTTAGTTTTGAAAAAGCAACTCCTACATTAACATCTTTTGTCTTAAAAGAAGAACAAACAACACAGGTGCCACAGGTTCCCCACCACCACACTATCTGATCCTCTTCAGGAGACAAGATGAACTCTGGGCAGCAGCAGACTACACAAGCACAGAAAGATCCCTGCTCAAAATCATCTCTATTACATGTCTACTATTGAAATATATGTTTGGTGAGCAAGATCTTTTTAACCAAAAATATTTTTTTCAAACTCAATCATACCTTGGTATGAGGCACTGATAATAAAACACCAGTTTCATTTTTTCATGAGCCAAACACTTAGAAAGCATGAGATTTCTGTGAAAACAGGCAAGGCAAGGACTTTGTGGAGCAGAAGGGTAGATGGCCTTCAATATTTATGGGACACAGGCTCAGATAGGCAAGTAGGGCCTAGCTGCCTGGGCGCGTCCCCTTCTTAATGCATCAAACTGTCCCAGGTGCATTCACTTCCTGGAGCAGCCTTTACCAACTTCCTGTTCTTTCTCCACCTGGTCACTATAACCGTCCTGGAACACTAGGCAGTGTCACTTCACAGAAGGACCCTTTTCTCCCTCCCTCCCCACTTTAGCCTTCCCAGGACTATCTGAAAGATAAACATTGGCTTTCTCCAGTTGGATTCAACCCACTGTTCCCTAGAGGTTTAATCCAGTTCTGAAAGTTCAAATAACCAATTCATCCGTAAACACATACTAGGGGCTTACAAAACACCAGCCATCATGCTGAGCTGTGGGGGTGAAAAGATAAATAAGACATGGTCCCACAACTCAAGGTACTGGCAGTTTAAGAGCAGAGACAGATGCAAACTGAAAATAGCAAGGCTCCGAGCACTGGAGGAGGAAATAACTGAACGTGCTATAGGCGTAGTGAGGAGAAAGCAACAAAATGGAATCCCAGTATCTCCTAAACTAAAAGGAAAAGGAAAGAGAAAAGAAACCATGATTGGCAAACAAAATACCAAACTTCCGCAATGCTGCTTCTTCTGACTGCCATTACATGTACACTATTCCTGAGGTTTCTCTAATGTGCCCTTGAAACAACATAAGCCCCAATCTTAGGCAGCCCTGGGTATGAATCTGCTATGCTGCTAGGTAGCTGTGTGGTGGTAGGTCAATTTCTCTACCTCTTCTTGCTACAGTTTCTTCATAACTAAGAAGGACTTTTAGGACCTAACATATTACACAAGGTTAGAGACAGAAGCCCCATCACAGTATCGGGAATATGATATAAGTTCAGTAAGCATCTCTCTCCCCTCTCTTCTGCAAGTCCAAGTCTCGCTCTACCTTTAAGAGGTGACTACATCTGTAAGAAAACGCATTGTTTCATAGTAATACCAAGGCTGAAGATATGCAATTTCACTACATCTGTGGCTAAGTGAAGGGACTAGTATGTGGTTTAGCAAAACTTTGGAGAATTAAGCAAGATGGTGAAGAATTGACTCTTTAATGCCAATTCTGTTAAACCTGACTTCAGTTTCATGGTGCACAGCATGTAAGAAGCTTCACAAATTGCCTCACTCACATACATCCTCTAGAACAATATCACCAACTTTCTTAGTGGCTGAGCCCTCAGATCAGTAAGCAGCCTCCCACTAGATGGCAAGTTCTAAGAGGCTGTTCGGAAGCAAGACTTTAACTCTCAATTCATAACCTTTACAGACACTGCTAGCAGCTCATCTTGCATTTAAGGCAAAAGGAGTTGGCCTTAATTTCTTTTAGTGAAATTTCCTATCACACAGGAGGTGTATTCTGAATGTAGATTTGGGGAAGCCTAGCAACAAACCTCAAAGACCTATTTCCCCAGTGGTCATTTAGAATCTGCTCAAATCCTCCCAGTTTGGGAAATGGCTGAGAATCCTGCTGCTAACCCTAAATCATGTCCCCCATGTCTTACCACCTTCACGCCTTATGTTACTAGATGGTACATTCAAACACCAGGAGTCATACGCAATGTGCCAACTCTTGAAACCATCACAGTCAGATTAGCAGAGATCTGCCTCTTGCCAAGGGTGTGTGGTCACCATGCTGTAACCACAGAGGAAGAAACCAAACATTCTGAGAGGAGCAGAAAGTGAAAGTGAGAGACAGCAAGCCAGACTGGACTCCAAGAAAGAGGGGCAAAGTGTGTCTTTCTCCACAATCTCAAATTAGTTCTCTTGATGGTAAAGAAAGGCACAAGACTCAGAACAACCCAAGACTGTGCCACAAGAAAAGGACTCTAGAAAACAGCCACTAAGTATTACAGGCTATGTCTCCCCATGTAAGGCAGTGAACAACTTTGCTAGTAAGTAGAATTCATTTTTCTTGTGAGTCCCACAAGGTCAAAAACTTTTGCTTTCTTAACTTCGCAGCCTCAGCTGCAAGGGAACCAAGCCCTGTAAGACGCACATTATACATACACCCTCTCATTTAACTCCCAGGGTGATCCAAAAATAGGAGATTCTCCTTTACAGAAGAGGCATCTGGTAAAGTGAAAACATTTGCTATGTGTAACATAACTTACGCCAGAACATGAACTAGGTATATTTGACTCCTACCCTCAAATTGGTTCAAGACAAATTTAACCTCTAGTGCCAAAAATCATTACAATTAATGGCAAACTCCTGCCCCCACCAGGGTCACACTGTTCTGCCCCAGCAGAGGTGGCTTCACTGGAGGCAGCCCTACTGAGCAGCAAGCTTTGTTCCTCCCTCCCTCCTGGGAGAGGCAAGCTGGGTCCTCTCTGAATCACCTGGGCAATTTTTAAATCTCTGTGGTTCAAAGACATTCACTGTGTGTTCTGACATTTCTCATGCGGAGCCTCAATAGCCCTGGCTTCTACAAGCACAGCGGGCTCCTCTCCCTGCTGAAGTAGGACACCTTTTCTGGTCCCCTTCTGTCACATCACTGCACAGCAGCAAGCCAGTGGCACTGAGGCTCTGAACTCATATTGGTTTTGCATCTTTTTTGTGTGTGTGTTCACACACATAATGCCCAGGTCAATAGTCCTGCAAATTCACATGGATTTTGCCTCGTGGGGTTACACAGAATCAAACAGTGTCATTCTAAATTGGAAAGTCGCTCTCTCAAAACGACAAACAGAGCTGTCCCTTCTAGGTGAGGTGGCGATGGCTCTGAAGGGCACCACTGCCAACACATGGTTGTCACAGGCTAATTGCTATTTACTGCAGCTTATACTACACCAATCTGACTAATGGCAGACAAGGAGTGATGCTGAAGGCAGCTAATACTCACCACCCTTTTACTGGGTGCAAGGTACCTGTCTATGCATCTGAACTCACTTAGTTTCCACAACAAGCCTATGAGGTAGCCATGCATAATACACCCATTTTACACATGAAGAAACTGAGGCTTACATGGCCAGATAACCCTTAAAATATTCCCTAGGACTTTATTTGAGAGAAGACTCAAACTCAGACCACCTGGCTCCACAGTACACCCCTTCACCACTACACTCCACCATCGAACCCTCTGAGGCTCCTCAATGTCTTTCAACGTGGACATTAACATGAGTTTCATACTTGCTTATGTGTAAGTCCATCTGCCAGAAACACTAGGTAAACACAGAAAACTGCACTGAAGTGGGCTGAGTGGCCTAGAAACACACACACACACACGCGCACACACACGGTGTTATGAGCCACGCTTACCTGTTGTTACAATTTACCCTCTGATTTCAGATTATGCTCCTTCCCATAGTTCATAGCCAATCAGAGCTGCAACCCTTCCAACACTGCTATGGACTGGACTGTGTAGCCCCCAAATTCACACACTGAATACCTACCTCCCAATGTGAGTGTATTTGGAGATAGCCTTCCCAGAGATAATTAAGGTAAAATGAGGTCATAAGGGCCAGCCCTAATCCAATACAACTGGTGCCCTTATCAGAAGAGGAAGGGACACTAGTGACATGGACTCACAATGGAAAGTTAAGGAAAGAAGCCTCAGGAGAAACCAAACCCAGCCCAACTCAACACATTGGTCTCCGTCTGCCAGCTTCCAGAATCTTGAGAAAATAAAGTCTGTTGTTTGAGCCACCTGGTCTGTGCTTTCTCTTATGACATCCTGACAAAACAACTTCTACAAGCAAACTTCAGGTCTTTTTCAAGGAAAAGTGCCCTATTTATTTTAGTACGTGTGTAGTTCTTAACCAGCTAACATGTATAAAACTGGGCTACTGTTTTTACTAGGTTCCAATGTGTCACTGATGAAGTTTTCGAGTGTTATACCCCTAAATCATTCTTCTCACAAGCCCAACATTTTGTTTTATTGTATTGTGCAATTTTGCATAGAGTGACCATTTTTAAAGAAATGAACAACTCATATTAAAATACAACTAAAGATGCAGACAACATAATGTCTCTACAGTGCTCTTCTGCCTCTCTGCTGAGGCAGTTTCTATAAAAAACATAACTCAAGGCTGGGGATTTAACTCAGTGGTTCTGGCGCCTGCCTCGAAAGTGCAAGGTTCCGAGTTCGATTGCAGGTACCAAAAAAACATAACTCAAGACATGCAGGCACCAAGCACAGGTACACAGCACTGTATGCATTTTTGGTGGGCACATGAATAAAATATGATACAGTATAAGTTGTAAATAGATTATGTTGTTCATTTCTAGGTAGCAGGCTTTAGAGTAATTTCCTCCCAATGTTTATAAATTAAATAAATATGCATACTCTTACACATCCTGTATAAAATTGTTTATAATGATTTATGTGACTGTTCTTTCTTAGAAACAACTCTTACAATAGATTAAAGAAAAAATGAATTGGTACATAGGTTCAAAAAAGGGCAGCAAAGCATTAACTAAGAGCACTGGGCCTGAGGGCTGCCTGTGGGACACCCACTTGTGCGCAGAGCATCAGCAGCCATTCTGGGAAGTTCCCAAAAAGCTGACCGGCTGCAATAGTGTGTCAAAATCAAGCTACACAGGATAGACCTGGCCCCTCGCCTCTTCTGCCTTCATCCAAACAGAGGACGTAGCACCCTGGCAGCAAATTTCGCTGGCATACACAGGAGCAAGTGACTAGGAAGCTGCTCCCTCCCACCTGGTCCACCAATTTTTTTCCTCAGGTGATGAGATGATAAAAAGCAACCTATGACTGAGTTGGGAACCATCAATATTGGATTCACATGTCAGCTCACAGGTGAGAGTGGAACATGGAATCTACAGAGACACACAGAGACTGAGCGAGCCCAGAGACCCCAAGGAGAAACACGCCAGTGGAGCAGAGCAATAAATTTCCTGAGCCATCATGGATAACCGTAAGCCCTACAGACAGCAAAGGTGAGACCTGGGACAGCGTCGAGTTAGTGAGTTGTGCCATAATACCCCATCACCCTGCTCCCTGAAGCCTGAGAGAGACATCCCAGTGGAATGAACAGAAAAGGCTGTGCAAGGGCCAGCAGGGGCAGTGAACACGGGACTCCAGCAGCAGTGGGCTGTCTTTGTCTCAGGGTGCCACAGCAAGTGGGAGAGCAATGAGGAAACATACAGGATACAGAGACGTGGGGAGGCCAAAGAAGACAACTAGAAAGCTGCTGGCTGAAGACTCTGGCCCCAGCCCCACATGCTGAAGCCAAGATTATCCCCACACCCAGCACCAATTCTACTGTAAACCTGGCAGGTTTACCCAGCACAGATTTGGGCCATGATTTAGATGCTCCAACAGAACTGAGGTCACCGAGGAGTTTTGCTGGGCTCTCATTGCTGTTGTTGTTGTTTGGTTGGTTGGTTGGCTGGTTGTTTTGTTTTTCCTGTCAGTTTGCTTTTTGGTTTTTTTTCTTTTTTTGGTTGTTTAGGCTTTTATTTCTGTTGTTTGTTTTGTTTGTCTTTTTTTTTTTTCTCTTTTGTTGATGGTCTTTTTTGACTTTTTTATTTTTTTTATGTGAGTAAACATTGTCTCTAGTTTTTCTGGTTCACTTTAATATTCTTTTGTACTCTCCTTCACTCTTTCTCTCCTGTCTTCTCCACTTTCCCAAAGCTTGGGTGATGTTCCTTTATCCTTCAGCCTTGCTTCTACTGTATTTCTCTTCATTTATTTCTTTTTCCCTTATCCCTCTTATATCTGCCCCAACACACACACACACACACCAGATAAAATCACTCCACTATGGGGAAACACTCCATACACATTCCTGGTTTATGTTGGATTTTGTTATATAACTGTAGATCTTATTCCTATGGTTAAATGTACCGAATTAATAGTTATCACAGTTTGTCCAGTTTCTAGGCTATGCTTGATGCTACTGTTATTATTAATTGTACTACTTTAGCCAGAATGTCTGTTATGTTTGTGTCCAGATGTCCTCCTAAAGCCTCATACAGTCATAGGTGGCTTTTTTCAGAGGTGGCTAAATCTAGAGTATGTGATGCTGGGATTAAGGCCAGGTGATTTTTAAATCGGTACACTGATTGGTTTGGCAGCACCAAATCCTGGTAGTCTGGATAAGGTAAAAGGGGCAAAAAGACACTATTAAGGTTCCCTTGCTGTTATTGCTACCTTGTGGCTGCCATGAACTGGTTCTCCTCTGTGAAGCACCTATGCCATGCCACCCTGCCTTTGAGCCAGCTGATCATGGACTGAAACCTCTACAAACTGTAAGCTAAATAAACCTTTCCCCCTTTAACTTTGAGTATTGGGTATTTTGTCTCAGCAACAAGAGAAAAGTAACTAAGACAGGATCATACCTGTTGTAATCAGTTGTTCTCCATTGTATGACAACACTGTGATTCTATGGGGTCATAGTTATTACCAAAGTCCAATACCAAAGGACTGAGTGTTGAACCAAATAGACAGCGACTTCTCATCACTAATAAATTGGGAAGGTACGATCTTAGGACAGACTCAAAAGCCAAGAGCCAGATACACGTAGAAGACATCTCTGAGGAATAGACATTTCCTAGGGAGGCCTTGATACTAGTGATAAAACTACCTACCATAAGCAATTTACAAGCATTAGCACCACACAAAAAAAATTTTTATATAGAAAATGACAAGCTGCAGAAGCAAAATGAACCCCAGACCTCCAGCTCACCCAGGGCAAGTCTAGGGGACAATGGGTTAGAGGAAATCAGAAGCCACCCACCTGAATTTTCTGAAATGGTAGAATCAGAAGTAACAAAGCAGACAAATGAAGACATAGAGAAAATCTGATCAGAAATGATGTCTCAGGTTGAAAAAAAAAAAGAATGATGATCATAAGGAAGGACTTGCTCATCAAATCTAGAATAGATACAGATTTTATAAAAATTAGAGGAGCTGGGCTGGGGATTTAGCTCAGTGGCACTGTGCCTGCCTCACAAATGCAGGGTCCTGAGTTCGGTCCCTGGTACAAAAAAAAAAAATTAGAGGAGCTTAGGGAAATGATGGAAACCATGAATGCCCAACATAATAAAGACATGGAATCCATGAAATAGATTCAAACAGATATCCAGGAGATTAACTATTCTATTGAAAGTATACACACCAGAATGAACTAATGTGAGGACACAATATCAGATCTAAAAGACAGTATTTTAAAAAAACAGTATTGTGGTTTGTGATCACAAATAGAAAGATTTCTTAAAAATAGCATGAAAGATCAATTCAAAAGCTGCAAGATGATCCAAAGAGTAACAATGTAAAATTTATAAGAGTCAACAAAAAAGCAGGACACAGCACAAATGACATAA
Organism: Heterocephalus glaber; assembly: GCF_000247695.1. Next base: position 6,323,364 of record NW_004624787.1, on the reverse strand, counting down.
AAACCCTGTTCACGAAAGTAATGGCAGGAAACTTCCCAAGCATGTAAAAAGAATTTGACAGATAAGTGAGGCATACAGAACTCCAATTAGCCATGACCAAAATAAATCCACACCAAGGCATAAAATAGTCAAGATTCCAGAAATTCAGCACAAGAACAGAATATTAAAAGCTGTTAGAGAAAAAAAAAAAACCCCACCTATAAAGGAAAGCCCATCAGAATCACAGCAAACTTCTCAACACAAATCCTTAGGTCAAGCAGAGCTTACAGGGAAGTATTCCAAGTCCTAAAAGAAAACAAGCTCCAACCCACATTGATGTACTCCACAAAACTATCTTTAAAAATCAATTGAGAAATAAGATTCTTCCATGACAAAGAATAACTGAAGAAATTCATGACAACAAAACCAGCACTCCAAAATGTTCTGAATGACATTCTAGAAAGAGATAAGGAAGACTATATTTCCATCAACACCAATAGAAAGAATCCACCAGGGAAGGCAAGCACTTAGACAGGAAAGACAAGGAACCAACAACAGAAAAATAATATGACAAGGGAAGGCCAATATTTATCAGTTATAACCATCAGTGTAAATAGGCTCAATTCACCAATCAAAAGAAACAGACTGGATGAATGGATCAAGAAACAACAATATCCTGCCTATAAGAAACACTTTCAACTCAAAAAGAAATTCATAGACTGAAAGTCAAAGGATGGAAATAAATACTTAACAGGAACCTGGAAAAAAGCAAGAGTCTATGTTCAGACAAAGTGAATTTCAAGCCAAGACTGATCAAGACAAACAAAGAAGGTCATTACATACTACTTAAGGAAAAACTTCAAGAGGAAGAGATAACAATCATAAATACATATGCACCAAATACTGGTGGACCCAACTATATAAAGCAAGTATTAACAAACATGAAAATAAGCACTAACACAATTGTAATGGGGGACCTCAATACCCTACTGTCACAAATAGACCAAATAGACAAAAATCAACAAAGAAATATCAGAACTGAATCAAACTTTTGAACAAATGTACTTATTAGATGTATACAGTGTTTTACCCACAACATCAGAATACATATTCTTCTCAGCTACACATGGGATGTTCTTCAAAAGAGCCCACATACTAGCTTACAGAACATGCTTAAGTAAATGCAAAGGAACTGAAATTATCCTGTGCATATTATCAGACCATAATGCAATGATATTGGAAATCAATGGCAAAACAAACCTCAAAAATTTCATAAATACATGAAAATTAAATAACACCCTCCTGAACAACCAATGGATCACAGATGAAATTAAAGAAGACATTAGACAGTTTCTACAATTAAATGATAATGCTAAGACAACATACCAGAACATGGGATGAAATGAAAGCAATCCTACTGGGGAAATCTATAGTGGTGAATTCCCACCTCAGGAAGACAGAACAAGCTCAAATATATAACCTAATGTTAAACCTCAAACTTCCAGAAAAACAGAAACAAGTCAAGCCCAAAGTTTGTACGGGGAGGAAATTATAAAGATGAGAGCAGAAATTAATCCAATGGAGACTAAGAAAAACTCCAACAAGACTTCTAAATTTAATAATCAAATTTAGCTGCACAGCTGTATACAAAGTCAACACTCAAAAATCAACAGCATTTGTATACACAAATTAAAAATTCACTGAGAAAGAAATTAGGAAAATCACACCTTTCACAACAGCATCCAACAAAATGAAATACTTAGGAATCAACCTAATGAAGGAAGTAAAAAAATTTTACATTGAAAACTATAATACTCTAAAGAAAGAGATCAAAGAGGATATCAGAATATGGAAAGATATCCCTTGTTCTTGGGTAGGAAGAACTAATATAGTGAAAATGGCCATACTCCCAAAATTGTTATACACATTTAATACAATCATGATCAAAATACCAATAGCATACCTCACAAAATTAGAGAAAACCATCCTAAAATTCATTTGGAACCAGAAGAGAACTATAATAGAGAAAGCAATTCTAGGCAACAAAGGGAAGGCAGGGGGATCACAATCCCTGACTTGAAATTATACTACAAAGCTACTCTGCTAAAAACAGTGTGGTACTGGAAAGAAAAAAAAAGACTCAAGGATCAGTGGAACAGGCTAGAAGATGCAGAAACAACTCCAAACACACTCGCCCACCTTATCTTTGACAAAGGGGTCAAATACCTTCTCTGGAAGAAAGATAGCCTCTTTAATAAATGGTGCTGGAAAAACTGGCTTTCTACATGTCTAGGATTAAACCCATATCTCTCCCCATGCATTAAACTAAAATCAAATTGGATCAAAGATCTAAATATTAACACAGCAACACTAAATCTGATGGAAGAGTGAATAGGTAGAACTCTTGAAGACACAGGTGTAGATAAAGACTTTACGAACAAAATCTGATCACACAGGAAATATTACAAAGAATCAGCAACTGGGATCTCATTTTAAAAAACTTAAACAAAGCAAAAGAAATCACCAACAGAGTGAAGAGAAAACTCTCAGAATGGGAAACAATTTTTGCCAGCTGTCCCTCAGACAAAGGACTAATATCTAGAAAATATAAAGAACTCAAAAAAATCAGACCCCTCAAATTCAAAGACTCAATCAAAAAATGGGCATCAGAAATGAATACACTTCTCAGATGAAGAAGTACAAATGGCAAATATATGAAACAATGTTCAACATCACTGGTCATCTGAGAAATGCAAATTAAAACAACACTGAGATTTCACCTCACTACAGAAAGAATGACTATTATCAAGAAATCATCCAATAATAAATGCGGGCAGGGCTGTGAGGGAAAAGGAATCCTTCTCCACTGATGCTGGGAGTGTTGACTGGTGCAACCACTGTGGAAATCAGTGTGGGGATTCCTCAAAAAACTAAAATTAGAGGTTCCATTTGATCCAGCTAGTCCCCTTCTTAGTATTTTCTTAACAGAATTAAAAGAATCATAACACAGCTATATATGTACACCTATGTTTACAGCAGCACAGTTTGTAATAGTTAAATCTTGGTAACAGCCCAAATGCCCATCAACTGATGAAATGGATAAAGAAGATATAGTTTGGGTTTTTTTAATACAATGGAGTATTAGTCTGCCATAAAGAAGAATAAACTTTAGATATTGCTAGGTAAATGAATGTACCTTGAGACCATACTCTTACGTGAAATAAACTGGACACACATGTTCAAATATCACATGGTTTCTCTGCTGTGAGAAACCGAAAGTGTAAATAAGAACCAAAATGTTAGATATTGTGAAATAGGAAGAAAATGTTCAAATGGGAAGGGGAACTAAGGAGGGAGGAGGAGAAAGGAAGGAAGAGAAAAGAAGGGAAAAAATGGAAACAAAGGCTTTTGTAAATAAGGGGAGAAAGTGGAGTTGAAGGGAGGAAAGGGGAAAGAGAAGAAAAGAAGAATCAAGATACATCATATACAGAGACAAATTCTCTATGATGAATGTGAGCATTACGTATATCTAAAATGTACCAATAAAATTAATTAAGTTTTTTAAAAAACATTGGGCCTTAATAAGTTCAGTCATTCCTCTGCATAGTCTGTCCTCTTTATCACCACCCAACTCCATGTTGGACAAAATTACTGAAAAAATTGTTACTAAAAAAGCCTTTAGAAATTGCAAGATCTAAAGAAAAACTGTCCAATCAAACATAAGCAATGCACAGAAGTAGCTAATATGCAGCCAGCTTGACCATGGTATGGCCTGTCTGATATTTTTAGCAAAAGTCTGTTTTCTTTAATTAACCAGTATACATGAAGAGGAAGCCTAACCAGTATACATGAAGAGGAAGCCTAACTGTGAGAGGCTTCATTGGATTGGAAAATCTGAGTTTATTCGTAGGTGTGGAACAGAAAGAAGGAGCAGGGCTTCAAAAGTGTATTCAAGGCAAAAGAGTACACTGCCCATAGTCCAGTTCCATCTTCAGAATTTTTGCAAATGAAATGATGCTATCTTGAAGATACTTAACAGCTTCAGAGAGAACCAGGCTGGGTTAAAAGAATTTGCACACCCTCAAGACATCATGTCCAAGGAATACTGGAGACTGGCATACCAACTACAGGTCTGTTCTACTGTTTCCATTATATGAGGGAAGCTCTGAGAAGTGGGTACCTGTGCCTGGCACAGAACGGAAACTCTAAGGAAGGCTTCAGCAACCATTACTTGCAGGAGAATCCAGCCAGCCATCTGTTTCAGTATGGCCCAGAAGTTAAGAATTTTTATATTTTTTAATGGTTGAAAATTATAAAAGAATAAATACTGCATGACACATGAAAATGATATATTCAAATTTTAGTATCCATAAATAAAGTTTTCTTGGAATGCAGCCGCACATATTTGCATTGTCTCTGGCTGTTTTTGTGCTGCAACAGCGGAGTTGTAATTGCAACAAAGCCCATTATGGTCTAAAATATTTAATTTTTAGTCATTTACAGAAAGGTTTTGGGACCTTTGGCACAAAGTTAAAATTGACCTGTATACGACCCACAGACTTAAAATTATTTACAGTGGTCCAGAAAACCAAGATTTTCACTGAGCATTAACTAGGCTCTAAGTGCTCTGAATGACAGCAGGTGTTCAGCAACCCAGGGACTATTTTGTATTAACCACCAACAACCCACTACCATAGCCACAAAAGCAACAGTACAGCTCAACCTTGCGGTTTTCAAGAACCCAGAGACAGTCATCCTCCAAATTCATCTTAAGATTTTTTTCACACTTAGGACCAGCATCTACTGGAAAAAAAAAAGAGATGCTATTGTTGCAGAAGATACTTCTTTCTTATCCACCCCGCCCCCCCCCAAAAAAACTGCATCCATCTTCAGAAAAATTTTGGTACCAAACTCTACAAAAGATGCTTATCTCATGATCTGATGGAGAAAATAATCAGAAGTGAGCTGTCCCTGCGGTAAAATTTTGCTCATCACCTGAAAAGCTACAAGAGGTGGAAATAGGGTAGATATTCAGATGTTTTTTGTTTTGTTTTGTTTGTAAACAGGGGCTGGTACAGAAACTTAGTGAAGATATTTCCTGCACAATCCCCTCAGATCAAAGACAGCTCTGAAATAAAGGGACATAAGAGGCTCAACAACTGTTTCCTGTGCAACTCCACTCCCATTGCTCCACCCCAATTATTAGGCTCCACTTCCTTTCTAAAGTCACAAGACAGCACTGTTGATTCATCCAAGTACAAACAGCTCTTTAGATTCACAATGCCTGAACTGTTGGCTTAAGGGCAACTGTTCAAGCCATTTGCTTCCAGTTGATGAATTATCCTAAATTCAAGTGAATCACAAATGAAGAAAATCACAAATGAAGAAAATCACAAAGCTTCTCTGCAGAAGTATGATCACAATTTCAAAAGGTTCTGCGGCTGTACAAAAGTATCTAAATATGGCAGTCATTTGGGAATAATTTTAGTCCATATCAACTCTAAAATGGAATTCCTAAAGAAAAGGGAATCTCAACACCTCATCAAATGCAACATAAGGCTCTATAACTTCAGTACCATGTGGAGAAAGCTTCAGTTCAAATAAATTAGTACTAATCTGCATTGTGGAATATAGACGATAATATATGTTAAGGCTATCATATAGGAGAGTCACCCTTCTGGTCAACTGGAGACTGCTTAAATGAAAGCCAAATATAAATATTTACTCTATCATATCTGCTATTAAATGTACTACATGATATTCAAAACTGATGAGCATAGGTTGGGCACAACTGACAAGAAAGCCACTTATTCTGGTAACTTTCTCTGTTTCTTTCTGTTTCACCCTGTGGATATTTTTATTGCACACATTGCTTATTTTATATTATCCTGAACGATAAAACATAAAGCTCTGCTACAGTTGTTGGAGAAGGATGGCATCATTTCAGGATGGTCCCAAAGGGTGGTGCAGGCTTCCATTCTGAACCAGTTTCTCCTCAAATGTCTCAAGACGTAACATTTCATTTTCATAAATTTTTTGCTTGCTCTCTCTCCCTCTCTCTCTTGAAAAACTCTATTTCAGTTGCCAGTGAGGATTTAAACGTTTCTGGAAGAAAGAGTTATCAAAACTGACACAGCTGTGAATGACTGACATCAAGCAAGAGGGAAAAAACTCGCATCAATATTTCAGCACATTACTCAGCGAGCAACTTCCACTCGATCCGTCTGCATTAAACGGACGTGCCAAAGATCAGGCACACTGGCAGATGCTCGCAAGCACTGCTGGGCATGCACACTGGTGCTATCCACACTGATGAAAGATGAAACATAATTCCCTTAAGGGATTCTATTTTCTTAAGCAAAAACTATTAATATAGTTTTTAAAAACTACTGATTTTTTGCACTTTGGTCCTGTATCTACACTCCCCAAATTAGTACAGGAGATTGAACCCAGGACCTTCACATTGAGCTACATTCCCAGCCCTTTTTTTTTTTTAGACAGAATCTCACTAAGTCACTAAGTTGGTCAGGCTAGGCTCAAACCTGTGATCCTCCTTCTTCTGCCTTGGCCTCCCAGACTGCTGAGATTTTATGCTAAGTCACTGTACAGCAGGCACAATTCAGTTGTGGGACAAATGGCAAGTGAGGTCAGCAGCTCCTTTAAGAACGAAGCCATTTTAACACACAGTTATTTGATAAACACTTTTTTGGTAGAGGTTGTATTTACGGTAAAGGCTAAGAAGGATATACTAATAAACTAAAATTTTTTTTAAAAAGACACAAGAAGCCAAGTGTGGTGGCACATGCCTGTAATCCCAGCACTTGGGAGGCTGAGGCAGGAGGATGGCTAAGAGTTTGGTTTGCTAAGAGTACTGCATAGTGAGTTCAAGGTCAGCCCAAACTAATAATGAGACTCTGTCTCAAAAAAAGGACACAAGGACAAGCGACAGGCTCTGTGCTCTTCAGCAAGCACTAATGACATAATTGGGGTGGAACAGATGGCCACCATAAGAAAACAGTTAAGGAACCACATAAAACACCATGCGACTTAATATGAAATCATTGGTAATTACTATTTGTCCCTGAGGGCAGAAGTTGTGCTCACAGATCCAACATCAGGTCACACTCCAGAGAGGGCTGGGATCTGAGGAATGGGTAGGGGCCGTGCGGACAAGCAGAGGAAGTAGGTGTTCCGGGACAGGGACAACGCACGAGTCCAACGGGAAGGAAGAAGGTACACACAGTGAAAACACAGCCCTCTGGAATCAAGAGGTCATTTGAAGGACTGACGTCAAACAGGCAAAGGCCAGACTAGTTCTCAGCCTGGGAGACTAAGACTTTGGAGTTGGAGAAAAATCAGTTTCAAGGCACCAGAATGTGGGAATAGTAGAACTTGAGGATAATGTTTGGGTTCTTGGGGAAAGGGTGTAGCAAGCAAAATGCCTCTGAGAATGAGAGGCAAGGAGACCTACAAGAACAAACAGGACCTGCCTGTAGTGGTGGATTTACAAAGAATTCTTGGAACTCAGTGGGCAACTGGTTTGAGTTTTCCGTCTTATACAAAACAGAGGCATCAAATACAAGAGTACAAGGAGACTGGAAGTAAATCAGAGGTGCCAGCTGGAAACAGCAGAGAAATGCCTCAGGGGAATGCCTGCACTAGGCACAGGGCTTCGGTAGAGGTTGGTGAGAGGAAATGACTTCTATACAGAAAACGGAAGACAGAGTAAGAAAACTAAGAGTTTGAAAACTAAATCTGGAGAAGTAGCCCAATAAAGACCACAGAGAAATGCTGAATAAATAATGCAGACAAAAGTCCTTGGGAAAGCAGAAGAATCTACTGCCAACCCCAAAGCCAAGGAAGAGAGAGTCAAAACAAGAGTTCACTGACACTATCTCATGCAACAGAGTGGTCAAAGGCCACTGGCATTGATTCAGGGCTACTTCCAGCAACTCCTGTGTGCCTCCAACCCATGGTTGACTTTTTTTTTCCTTTAATCATTAGACACTGACTGTCCACATTAGTTGTTTAATAAACGTAACCACTTTTTAAAAATATCTATCATCAACCCACACATGCTCAGATATTAGGTCTTGCCTCTTTGCCCCTGTTATAAGCTTCCCGGGCAAAAGAGCATAATGTATACTTCATACACTGGTTCACTCCCCAGCACTGTGCATCCACATTGCCATGGCTCTAGCAATCATTTAGAAATATTTACAATTGACTGTGACTATGACTGTTCTGTTTATTTGGGTTTGTAGGTAAAGGCCAGTTGAATTCAGGGAAAAAACGTAGAAATGAGTCTAGTGTTGATCCTTGCTATTCAAAATGCAGTCCATGAACCACCATTTTTAACTGTAACCTTGTTAAAAATGCAGAATCTCAGGTGGGTGTGGTGGCACACCACTGTACACCAAGCACTTTGGAAGGCTAAGGATTCCAAGTTCAAGCCCAGCCTGGGTGATTTCATAAGAACTTGTCTCAAAATGGAAAAAAGGAGATGCTGAGGATGTATATCAGTGAGAAAACTCTGGGTTCAATCCCTAGTCCTACCAAAACAAAAAACAGTGATGATTAAAATGGATGATAGATATGAGGGAGTAGGAAGAAAATGTTCAAATGGAAAGGGGAACGATGGAGGAGAGAGGAGAAGGGAAAGGAGGGAAAAGGAAAAAATGGAAACAAAGCTTCTGTAAAGAAGGAGGGGAGGGCATTGGGGAAAAAAGAAGAATCAAGACATATTATGTACAGGTACTAATTCCCTATGAGGAATGTGATCATTATGTATATCAAAAGTGTACCAAAAGAATTAATTTTTCAAAAAGAAGAAAGAGGAGGAGGATGATGAAGAGGAAGAGTGGAGAGAGGAGGAGGAGAATTTCAGCTGCCATCCCAGACCAACTGAATCAGTACCTGCACTGTACCAAGATCCCCAGATGACTAATGCCTGTACACATTGATACTTGAAAATAATGACCTTCAACTCAGTATAGTTCAGAAGGGGCCAGCACTGAGTAACCAAATTGGAGGGGGGAAAGGGAGCATGTGAATTCAAGCATGTGGGGCCTGTTCAGACTCCTGGCTCAATGATGGGGCCCAGGCCCTTTGTATATGTGGCATGGTGCCTTAAGGAAACAATTCCAGCTTTTGAACAGGGACCCGGGCCCATAAATCCTTCCATAAACTGCTACTGAATTTAATTACAGGAAGGGTTTCACAGATTGTATCTTCTTGGTGGTTTTTCTAGATTTTATAAAAATTCTGACCTCGTGAAGATGCTATTCGTGAGTTTTATTTTTACACAGCCCCAGGAATTTACGATCTCATTCTGTCCCATTCATTCTCCTATAATATTAAGTTTCCCTCTAGGTCTTAGATTGCAATTGCTAAAATACTTTTTTTGGCCTAATTGAAGCCAAACTTGAAAATGCAAGTCTAACCCCAAATGGAAAGGGCCTGCAACGAAGAGAGCTCACTGACAGCACTGCTGTGCAAACAACCAGGTGTCGGGAAAGCTCACCGCCTAGAGAAAGAGCTATTAGACAAAGGAATAGTCATATCCTAGGTCAGGCACTGACCTAGGCACACTCACCGCTTTGTAGGGGATGTGCTCGAGGCTTCAATATTTCTTCTTCTGATTTTTCTAAGTGTATTGAGTAACTTTATCTTAACATATCACTTTGAGGTCTTTTATTATTTGTAACAGCTTTTCTGACATATAATTTACACATTCTGAAGTTCCTATTTCAGAAATAGAAGAGACTTTCATTCTATCCCCTACCTTCAAGAAATGCTTCATTTAACTTCCCCAGGAATAGAACACAATAGCCATTTCTCAAATCTCCAGAAATGTAGGACATTGTTTTGACCCTCTAATAACATACCCTAATATCTCAGTTCTTCTCAATGGAAAAACACGCCTTGATGAATTCCCTTCTATTAAAATTCAAACTACCATCACAGGTAAAAGTAAAGGCTTTTAATGCTACATTTCAAATATGGATGGTGAAAATACCACGGAAAGTCCTCATAATCTACTTAATTTGGCAGATCATCATTAGGAAGTGAGCTCCATTTACTGGATCCGAAGTGGAATTTGCAGATCCTTATACCCGACTGTCCCCTATTTTTCCCCAATTATGTTCCTACCAGATGGCATGCTTTATAAAGGGTTGCTAGAGCCTGTACAGATCTGTTAATTTTTCACCTCAGGGACAGCATGAACACAGAGGCAGGTTTTTCTTTCAGAAAGGAAAGAAAAGCGACTTACATGCTCTCACAGAATCTCGTCAGGGTGCTGGGCTTCTCCTGGTTGCGTCTTTGCCGAAACCAGCGCTGAATGCTTCGAACATCCCAGTCCAGCTGCTTGGAGAGGCCTTCCAATCTCTTCTCATCTGGATGCTATGAAACACAGTGCAGGAAAATCATTTCCAATCCAGTCTCACTTTCACCATAAACAGATCTGCCCTTGTGTATATCTGAGTTTGGTTTTTTTCTTCTATGTTTATTATTTGCTATTGAGATTTCTCTACTTACCATGAGGGCCTAGGCCTAACATTAACAGAACATAAATAATCACTCATTAGGAAATGTGATGAAAAGGCATGAATCTCTCTGTAAAGCTGATCTCCTGATCAGCTATGTGCTTCCTAAGTGGCAACCCAGTTTGATGGAACAGCCAAGTGGCTGAGTCAGCCCCATCAGCCCTCAAGGAAAGGGGGTCTAGTCAAGGAGAATTTGCAAAGAGGCATCATTTAGGTACTTCACTTTCTCGAGAAAAAAAAAGTCAGACTCGCCCATTACATATCTGGATAATGCAGGACAGACAAAAAGCACAGAAAAATTCCAAACTACCTCACTTCAGCCTAAGGAACCCTTATACTAAACACGTTTTCTCTGCCTCCATTTTCCCATCCTACACATATTTTTCATGTATTCTTTTTCTTAGTTACTGCTTTCAACTGGATCATACATTAAGTCTTTTACTAAGACTATGCATTACTTGAAAAAGCAAATTTGGTAAAGTGGATAGAGATGGTACTGAAACAAGTAGCAAAAGGTCCATTTCCTTACTCCACTGACTTCCCTGAGCCTCAGTTTCCACATCTATAAAAATAAATGTTGTTAGTCAACCTAAATGGGATTTTGGTAAGAACTAAATGTGCAAATGTACATAAAATTGAGCAAATGTCAGTTCTCTTCTCTTTCTCCTTTCTCTCAATTATGTTCAAAGGTATCCCAGCAATGATCAGGTAAGGGAGATCTGCTATAGAATAAAACTAAGCTGCGTGACTTCCATTCCTTTATTTATTCTGTGTTTTAATATTAATGATCAGGGAAATAGCTGAGAGGGGAGTAGAGAGAAGGCAGGTGGATCAGCCCCCAGGTCATAAGGGTGGAATGCACATGTGACACCATTCTAAAAAGCATCTCAAGCAACTCAACGGGTGTGTGCCACCCAAAATTCGTATGTTGAAACTACTTCCCAGTGTGATGGATTTTGGAGGTCATGAAGATGGAGCACTCCTGATGGTATTAGTGGCCTTGTAAGAAGACACACCAGAGAGCTGACCTCCCCTCTCTCTGCCATGTGAAGAAGAGGACTTTTACTAAGAACTAGACCATGCTGGCACCTGGCTCTCAGATTTCCAGACTCTAGAAGTGTGAGAAATAAAAGTTCTCTATTTAAGCCACCCAGATTATTGTATTCTGTCACAGCAGTCTGAACTGACGAGGACACTCAGACACCCAGTAAACACAGCAAAGGGCCTTAGGATACAAATTGTACTGACCTTGTGCCTGTAAATGTTATTTGAGTTCTTTTTACCAGTGATGATGCAGTCTACACTTTCATATCTCTCCTCATCAAAACTGAGAACAAGAACCCTCGCTGCCTACAACATATGTTGGCTATACCATTTTTCTGGAGAAATTCATTTTTAATATTAATCTATTTTCTAAGTTCATTAATAAAGGAAACAAAGGGGTCACAAATTAAAAAATGATCAGGGGCCAGGGATTTAGCTCAGTGGTTCCACCGCCTGCTTTGCAAGCGCAAGGTCCCGAGTTTGATTCCTGGTACCAAAAAAAAAAAAAAGGTCTAAAGTTTCACCTTCCAACTTTGTTTCCTGTTCTCTCAGCCCCTCTTTCCCCTTTCTTAACAGGTAACCATAGTTATAAATCAGTTTCCTTCCAGAGTTACCTCATGTAACTATAAGCAAAACTGATTACATAAGTCTGAGCAAAATACATTTTTATATCCCCACCCTGATCACACAAATGGTTGCATATTATGAACTTTGCTCTGGACTTTGGATTTTTTTGCTTTACAATATATCCTTGGAATATTTCCATATCACTATTCAGAAAATGCCCTCATTCTTTTGTAGAACTGGAGGAATATAGTATGGTTTACTTACACATTCTACTATTAGTAGACATTAACATAGCATCCAAACCTCTGCAATAAATAAGGGTGCAATAAATAAGCTTGCCATTGGTCATTTTGAACAGATTGATCTGTGGAATAAATTCCTGGAATAAAAAAATTGTAGATCAAAGAGGTCTATGATTCTGTAACTTATTTTTTTTCCTGTAACTTATTTTGATATAAAAATTACTCTCACTGGTACTCTTATGAATTTATACTCACAAGCAAGAGCACCCATTTTCCAAAGCCATCTCAATGGAGCATATGACATTTTTTGCATTTTCCAGTCTGATATACAAAAATTGTACCCCAGCATAGTTTTCATTGTTTCTTTTTATGAAAAAAGCATCTTTTCAGATGTTTTTAAAAATGCTTTGTACTTCCTTTTTTGTAAAGAGTATGCTCATGTCCACTGCCTATATTTTTCTTGATTTGATGATATTTCCTTTATTGATTTGTAGGATTTTATATTTTAGGGCTATAAACCTTAATGCTATGAGTTGCACACTTTCTACCAGTATGCCATTTGCGCTTTAGAATTTGCTTAGGGTGTTTTTGCTTGTTTTACTTGCAGAAGTTTGCTTAAAATATACATTTGAATTTACCAGTCTCCTCTAAAATAGCCTCTCAATTCTGAGTCATAATTAGAAAAGCCATCTTTAGTCTAAATGTTCAAAAAATTATCCCAGGTTTTCTTCTAATACATGTAGGAGTTTGATTTATTCAAATCTTTAGTGCATTTGAAACATGTGAGAGATTCAGTGTGAGGTATGAATCTAACTTTTCCTGATGGCTACCCAATATCCCAATACTATTATTCATCTAATCCTCACTGAAATAATAGTCTACTCTTTAATTGATTTATTATTCATGTACCATTAATATCCAGTTAGTTTTCTCAGAAATCTTTATTTTTCTACATGAAATAGCCTATTTTCAAAATAAACAAATTGGTCATACAAGCAAGTATGCTGGTAATTTTAGTATCACACCAACTTCCTAAGTTAATATAAGGTGAATTAACATTCTTCTTCAATTTGTCTTTATGTCCTTTAAAAATGTTTGAAAACTTGCCTCATATAGATATTGCACATATCTCATGTTTATTCCTAGGGATTTTGTTTGTTTCTATTGTAAATAATACATTTTCTTATCATTTTTAATCGCCTATAGTTTGCATAGATATGAAAGCCAATGGGTTTTTTAAAAATTTTTAGTTTATCAGTACATGTTTGCAGTACACAATGTTTACATTTCTTGTGGGAAGTTGGTGTATGTACATAACACATCTTAATTCCTTTTTCACCTACTTTCCCTTCCCTGCCTGTCCTTCCACCCATTTCTTTTCCTTTTTTTTTTTTTTTTTTGGTACCGGGAATCAAACTCTGGACCTTGGGCTTGTGAGGCAGGTGGCGGAACCACTGAGCTACATCCCCGGCTCCCACCCATTTCTTTTGATTCTCTTCCCTTTGTGAGGAGTGCATCTTGGCAGTACACAGCACTGATACTCCTTATGTGGAGTTCGTACATGTACACAACACACTCCAATTCCTTTTTTGCATCCTCTTTCCTTCCCTTATTCCTCTCCCCCATCTTTGATCTTCTTCCCCTTTGAGAATAATCTATCTCCCTCCTTCTTGTTATCTTTTATTTTTCTCTTTATTTTTACTCTGGGCTTCTCATATAAAAGGAACCATGTGATACTTAAGCTTGTGTATCTGGTCTCACTTAACATTACGCTCTCAAGGTGCATCCACTTTTCAACAAATGACTCAAGACTATTCTTCTTTATGGAAGAGTGGTACTCCACTGAGTGTAAATGCCACATTTTCTTTAATTCCGAATTAAAATTTCATATTATTTATAGTTTTCACTCGATACCCTTACATTTCTAGATATACAAACACAAAATAGTGTATTACTAGAATGTAAGATCACAAAGTAAAACCTTAGTTTTTTTTTTTTTTTTACCAATACCTAGATTATAGCAGGACCCCATAAATATTTCTGGAATGAATAAATTGTCAAGTAGTAATAGTTTTGCCTCCTCCTTTCAAATTTTTATAGTTTTTTTCCTCTTGTCTGCTTGTTAGTTCAATTTAAATTCAGTACAGTGTAGAACAGATTATAAGAGGTGTTTCTGCCTGTTCTGGCCTTCAGTGGAAATACCTTTCATTTTCTCATTAAACAAGAGGTCAGATTGGAGACTGAGATACAAATACGTACATTTACCATGTAAAGCACCTAGCCCTCGTTGGATCATTTTATTTTAATTAAAAAGATGTTAGAGTTCACATTCATGGAGTATCATGTATTTTTTCCTCTTTAGAGGAATATTAATATGATGAATTCTATGAATTTTAAAAAATATTGAATACAGAAAAGAGCCTGCATTTCTAGAATAAATTTTATTTAGTTATGATAATTCCTTTATTGTGTTATCATTGTCTTTCTTCATGAAAAACTGGATTCTGTTTGCCCATATATAATTTAAGATACTACTAAGTATGACTAGTCTCCAGTATTTGGGGGGATGAAATCTTTGTCGGAGTTTGATATGGATGTTTAACTGGCACAATAAAGAAGAAATGGGACCAGGGATTTGGCATAGTGGCACCATGCCTGCCTTGCAGGCACAAGGTCCTGAGTTTGATCCCCAGTACAAAAAAAAAAAAAAAGAAAAAATGAATGGCTTTTAAATTTTTCTCTGCTTTCATATAGGTTAAAAGAACTACCTATTTTTAAGAGTATGTTAGAATTCTTTTGTGAATTGATATGTGAATTGTGAACATGTATGTTAATTGTTTGTATAATAACCATTCTATGTATATCAAAACATCATACTGCATACCTTAAATATGCACAATTTAAAAAGAAGAAAGAGCAAATATAATTTCTAACACTACTGGGAATGAACCCAGCCATTCATGTATCTTAGAAATGCTAATCATCTGAATGATGAAAAGAGCATATGCCTATATGCTCAATAAATTTTGTTTTGTTTTGGTTTTGCTTTTGCTTTTTGTAGAACTGGGGACTGAACCCAGGACCTTCACACTGAGCTTACATTCCCAGCTCTATTTCTATGTTTTTATTTTGAGAGAGGATCTCATTAAATTGCTAAATTGCCCAGGCAAGGCTTGAACTTGTAATCCTCCTGCCTCAGCTTCTGCTGAGTGCTGAGATTACAGGTGAGTACCAGACACTGACCTCAATAAATGTTTTGAGTGAAATGACAAAAAAGAAAAAAAGAAAAAAGAATAATTCTTTTGTGAGAGTATCACAGCCTGGCAATGTTTTCCAGTTCAGCTCTTTTAATTTGATCTGTAAACACACACAGAAAATATCAAATTTTCCTAGAGTAATTTCATTTTTGTAATAAAAACAGAACTATTAACTTCCCATTCTTCCCATGGTGAATGTGAGCATTACATACTGCAAACATGAATAAAAATTTTTAAATGTTTATAAATTTTAAATAAATAAACAAACTTTATTTCTGACTTAACAGATCAGTTGGTGTGCAAAGCTAACCACTGACTTGGAGCACACAGAGCAGGAAGGAGGTAACTCTGCCTGGCATCCTCCCCTTCCTCAGAGCTAGGTGCAAACAGAAGAACATTCCCATTTTATCTTTCACACTCACTTGTCAAGCTGATAGAAATACACTCTTAAGTTTTCTATTCTATAGTTACCAAATATTTATTGTTAATGGTGGTTTTTTTGTTTTGGTTTTTTTGTTTTGTTTTGTTTTGCTTTTTCTTGACTGAGTTAGCTGATTTTCTGTTTAAAAAAGTTAAACCAATGAAGCACTTTTAAATCAAAGTTTTTAAATTCTATAGATTTGCTAACACATTAGTTTGGGCTTTTATCTTTATTAATTTCTTCCTTCTGCTTATTTCTATTTATTTTGTTGTATTTTTTCCTAGTATTTAACTGGTTCTTTTTTTCATATATGTATGAGTTTGGAATGGACCACTGCTTTGTCATGGCACATATAAGTAGTGCTTTTATTATTATTTATGCAATCTTCTGAATTCTTTAACTCAAGAAGTAGTTTGCATTTAGAAGTTTCCATGAGCAAAAGACTGAGTTATTTTTCCTTTTCTTTCTTTCTCTTTTCTGTTTTCTAATTTTTTTGTATTAGTAAATTATGCCTAATATTTAAAATTATAGATTTATATGATGAAGTTGATTTTTATAAATATTTGGAAGGCACTTGAAAAAAGACTACAGTCTCTATACTCAAGAGTAAAGGGTTCTAAATTCACCCCTTAAATCTTCCTCATTAATTATGCTTCTTAGAATTTCTATATTCTATTCTTTTTATTTTGTTCACTGAATCTGTCATGACCTAGAGGTAAACTGAAATTTCTTGTGTTTCTTTTTTAATACCTTTTTATGAATATATAGGATACATTCATATTTAATGTATATATATTCATAGTCATTTTATTTTCATTGTAAGTTATATCTTCTGGGGCCGGGGATTTGGCTCAGTGGTTCCAGCACCTGCCTTGCAAGCGCAAGGTCCCGAGTTCAATTCCTGGTACCAAAAATAAATAAATAAATATATAAAATAAATTATATCTTCTGGCAATAAACCCAATTCTTTATCTTATTTAATGCTTTTACAAACCTTTCTTTGTTAATTACATTTGCCTGGATACCTTCACTTTGTTCTTATTTTCATCTTTTTAAATTTGTCTTAAGGTATCTCTTATTTAATTTGCATGTGGCCACATTAGTTCGCTAGAGCTACCATAACAAAGTAAGAGTATCACAAACTGAGTGGCTAGAAGTTCCAGATCAAGGTGTCTGTTGGGTTTGTACCTTCTGAGGACTGTGAGGGAAGGATGTGTTCCAGGTCTCTCTCCTTGGTATATAGATAGGCAACTGTATTGGTCAGCTTTCCCACTGTTAGACAAAATACCTGACACCAGCAATTTAAAGGAGGAAAGGCTTATTTGGGTCATGGTTTGAGTGGATTCAGTCCATGGTCAGCTGGCTCCAAGGCAGAAACATCATGGTGGAATGGTGTGGCATAACAAAGCCACTTAGTCCTTGGCTACTCAGAAGCAGAGTAGGGAAACAGTGCCAGAGAGGAAGAGTCCAGGGAATAGATACCGTATATGTTATGGTCTGGATCTAGAATAACCCCTCATGTGCTCATAGGCAGGGCTTTGGAAGGTGACTGAATCATGGGGGCTATGGCTGACTTGCTGTTAGGAGGCATGGTCTTGTTGGAAGAGTCAGGTCACTGGGCAGGGGGGGAGGGAGGTGACCCTGAGGATATATCTCCCTTCTTATCTTTTCATTTCTCTCTCTCTGCTTCCTAGTCACCATGATGTAAGTAGCTTTTCCTCTCCTAACCTCTCTCCCATGCCATTCTGCCCTGGAGAAGCTGACCACAGACTGTAACCTTAACCCAACATAAGCTCCTCTTCCTTTTAAGTTGTAGATGTCAGATATTGTGTCCCAAAAATGAGAAAGTAACTAAGACAGTATCCAAATCATACTCCATGATCTCCCAGACCCAACCTGAAATGTGCTTTACTGATCCCCTGAGCAACTCCCAAACCAACCAAGTTAGGACCGGCGATTTAGCTCAGTGGTTTCACCGCCTCCTGTGCAAGCTCAAGGACCCCAGTTTGATCCCCAGTACCAAAAAAAAAAGTTAACAACCACCACACTGCTTACTCCCTATAGCTCTCCACATCATCTACCCTGTGACTGTGTCTGTGTTCAAATGTTCCCTTTATATAAGGACATCAGACATATTGGATTAAGACCCACTCTACTTACCCTATTTTTGCCTCAATTACTTTTGTATGTACACTTTCTCCAAAGAAGAGCACATTCTGAGGTACAGGAAGATAGAATTCTGATAGATAAATCTGGAGATCAGAGCACATTTCAACCCATAAGAATAACAACCCTGAATTACTTTTTACTGGATGAATTAAACCCATATGTATGTACAGACAGGATCAAGCAGGATTTTTTTACATTTTGCTACTTTAATTATGTTCTACTTCCTGCTTTGATGATTTTTAAAAATATTTTAGGGTTTATTTTATTTTCTCTCCTTTTTGTATAATTTCTGTTTTGGTGTTTACTCATATTATTATAATTTTCTTATATTTTCCATCTTTAAGAATGCCACAGGAGCAGTATTTACAAATAGCACCATTTTGTCTTCCCTTCCTTGCCTTTCACCACCAATACTAGTCAATAATATTTTCTTTCTTAGTGTTTAACCTTATACTATCAAATATGCTTGTACCTCTATTTGATTTGCTAGCTTCACTGATAAGCTGACTCCCACCCCTCAGAGATTATGCAATCAGTGAATTACCCTACTACCCACCTTCTTTTCCTTCTCCCTTAGTGAGCTGTATCATTTCTACATTGTGGGACTATATGATGTTAACATTTTGTTCTGTTACCAACCCTCAACTTCTTTCTTTCTTTTTCAGTTTTACAGTTTAAGTATATTCAAAACTCATAAGCCTTCCCAGTGAGTCTCCTCCAAAAAAAAGAGAATGAGGGAGGAAAAAACACTAAAGGGAATCTGCCCACAACTTTTAAATATAGTCTAATATATATGATTTCCCTGTATCATGAAACTTGGCTTTAGAGCTGATATATATAATTGTTTGGGTTTTTTTTTTTTTTGAAACAGGGTCTCACTATGCAGTTCAGGCTGGCCTTGAACTCACTATGTAACCCAAGATGGCCTCAAACTCACAGCGATCCTCCTGCCTCAGCCTCCTGAGTGCTGGATTACAGCACTCAGTGTGTCACCACGCCCGGTGAGAGCCAATATATATTCTTACCCCCACAGCTTTAGAAATAATTTGAGTAGAAAAGTGAGGTCGTTGATATCACAGATATACGCAAATAATATGGGAAGAGAATCCTCAAATGCCAGAAAATATATATGCCTTGATAATTCTGGATATAACCAGTTAAAAGACATACACTAAAAAATATTCCTAAAGACAAAGAGCCATTCTGTTCATTTGAATGGGTCTGACAACCCACAGCTGTGGATCTTTTAGTGTCATCCCAAGACTATAGAATCATAACCTCTAGAAATATCATGTAGCAAGCTGCAGCTATCTGCAGCCTAGAGAGGCCGAGAAACTTGCTGAGGCCCACAACACTGAGGAGGAGAAGAACAGATAACCGAAAATATAAACCAACTGAATCAAACATCAAAGCCTCTAATTCTTTTTCTTTGGTACCAGGGATCAAACTCAGGACCTTGTGCTTGTGAGGCAGGCAACAGAACCGCTGAGCTAAATCCCTGGCCCTTTAATTCTTTTCTATTAGAGGAAGGTTTTCTAAAATGTCTGTAAGACTTCAGATTTAGGGGCAGGAAGGCAAGAGAGACCACAGACAAACAGGTGATATCTCAAAAGAATATAGGGCTAGGAGTGGAGTTCCGTGGCAGAATGCATGCTTAGAGTGCATATGGCCCTGGGTCCAATCCCCAGCATAAAGAAAGAGAGGCAGGGAGAGGCACAGAGAGTAGAGGGGGGAGAGAGAACCTCTGCTGAGAATATAAAGGCTTCAAATTTATTACTTAATGTCACAGTGAGAGCTGAGGAGTCAAAGCAAGTGACTGGAGCAGTCACACGGGGCAGGACCTCACATTCAGAAGGGCCCAACTTCAGGTTTAAAGCACCTTGACTGCCATCTTGAAATTCTTCATGGTTTATCATGGAATTCCTGCTTTGCAATGGACCGTGTGCCAGGGCTCAAAGTCCTGGCTCACACACAGTCCCACCACGTCCCCCAGATGGGTTCTCAGCACCCCTTCCCCACCCCTGACTCCCAGTCCCCACTGCCTCCCACGCTCTCCCCTGCACCTGCTGCCTTCAGCCCCAACAGGGCCTGAGTGCAAACAAAGGCATGGATGGGGTCCGGGTTGTGCTCCCCGAGGTTTCTCAGGGAGGGGCATAGAGGGTGCCACATTGCAGTGTTTGGTGGGTGATTCAGTAGCTTGAGTCCCTTGCCCACCCCTGATCTGGTTACAGTCGGCACAATGCCCTTGGCAGTCACTCACCCACTATGGGTCAGGGCAGTGGGCCTGTGGACAGGGGAGCGGCTGCCTCGACTTCTCCGCCCTCCTCCCCAGGCCCAGTGTATCAGCTGGCAGCTAGAGAAAAGAATGGCCCAAGTCATAGGGCTGGGCCCCAGCACCTGTGAGGGGTTGCCCTTGCCCTGTGGGTAACAGCATGACAATTATTCAGCAAACAACAACACCACAACAGACTGGAAAGGAGTGTGGAAAGAAGGGAAACACTTTTGGGTTGTTTGAACAAGAGCTCACACATTGTAATTCTGCACGAGGCCTCACAAACTATGTAGCCTTTCCTGTACGTATTAGACTTTTTGAAGGTAGAGCCCTACACAGTTGGAGGAAGACCACCACGCCTTTCCTCAAAGGGTAACCTGGACCTGTGGCCAAGGCCTGGACACTGGATTATAACCCAAACACCCACAGGCTTACCTCAGCTCCCCAAATTCTGCTCTCCCTATTCCAGTGAACCGACCTGTCACATTTTACATCACCATGAAGAATGAAGAACTACAAAGAATACGAGAAAAAACACCTCTGACTTTTGCTGCATTTATATTTAAAACACGAGGCTTCTGTTTTAATCATGTAAAAACTTCCAAAGGAATCACCTTGGAAACTAAAAGATTCTGATTATTAAAATTAGCTAGAAGCAAATAATCGCTGGAGCACTTACTCTGGCTGCAAAACCTTTTTATTACCGTTCTAGGGGAAATTTCCCCAGAAACTGAAAAATATTAGGCAGGGGAAATACAATGTCCTCTTTAGGGTTTTTAAAGGGAGACATAAAATTCATTTTCTTAGTCATTTAGAATAATGTGTGCTTAATGCATTCACAAAGAAAACTCAAATATACTGTCATCACATTAAAAAATGAACCTGGCAGAGCATGTCCTTAACATACACAAGCCCTGGGTTTAATTCCCAGTACCAAAAGAAAAAAAAACCAAAACAAACAAAAAAACCTCTGAAAATTCCCAACACGTCTGCTTTCGTAAGAGGAGAGAAAGTGTTTTACACTAGTGAAAATGTGGAGGTTTTATTCCTAAATAATATTTTTTTAATACCACAGGATATGTGTTGCTTTGGGTTGGATCCTCAAATCATCCTAGGAAATGCCTTTTTAAAAGAGCTTTTCCTAAAATTCCATTCTTTCTTCTCCTCTTCCTTGCAGAGATATAAAAAAGATAATGGGTTCTTTTTTACACTTTTCCAGGAAAAAAAATACCATTTTTTTTTAAAAAAGGAAGGACAACCTTATAGAATTTGGCAGAAATAAAGACAATAAAATGAAGTGTTCAGATAGTTGAATTAATAATTGTCACAGTACTAATGGCTAGCATCACAAATAACCAAAAAGAACAGAATTTGCTTAACACTGTCAAATCATATCTTAGAAGCCAGGATGATGCTTCCAGAAAAATACAAGGGAAAATGAAACATTAAATATATAAACACACAATGCTTCTCACAGAATGCTACCCGTGTCCTGCTCTTTTCTTCTCTCTTATCCAGGGAGGATTAAGATGAGATCTACAAGAGATCTGTAAGAGTGAGAGTGAGAGCCAAGACTCTCCAATTGCTTCACCTTCGTATGGCCTCAGATCCAGGGTTTCTGACTTCATGCTTCCTCCTCTTCTTCCATTCCTAAGGAGATACGGCAGGCACCTGCTTGGGATGAGGTGGAGGGCAAGGAGGTGGGCTTTCCTCCCCAGCCTCTGCCCACTCATGGTGTAGACTTCAACTCCCACCACCCTGAGCACCTCTTTTATTCAACACAGTGACGCTATCTCTTCACTTTTAACTCTCTTGGCCTAAATTCTTCATTCCTTACATTCAACTCTTTTCTTTTTCAATTATTTTTCCATTGTTCTTTACATTTGCCTATTTATCACAATGAACGCACGGTCAACGCTATAAACAAACAGGTCCCTTTTTTCCCCACACATACATAAATTGTATTTCTTCATTCTTCATAGTCACCTCCAAAAGTCCTACCCAGGACTTACTTGTATCACCTCATGTCACCTGAAAATAAAGTGGCACTGGATTAGACTAACCACTATGTAATTATGACGTTTTCATAGACAAGCTTCTAAAATCAATTCAAGAGTAAACCTGCAGGTCTGAAGCACACCCATGTTTACTCACCATCCACTAAGCCTACGTCTAATCACAATACTCAAATTCTCAACTCACTTTCTGGCATGAGGAGGGGCAAAAAGTTGGTTCTCCAAACCCAGGAGAGAACTGAATGACCATAGGTAGAGAGTAGCGGTGATGTGGACAATTCATATCCGAGGAAAGGACACTCTTACCTTTGTAATTGCAGTGAAGACCTTTTCCAGAATAGCATTTGGTGGGGCAATTTGTGGCCCACTGGCCTGAATGTTGAGGGCTATGGCACATGGTTTGGCTATAAACCTAAAGAGAAAGAGAGAGAAGAGACCTAAGTTATTTTTTCTATAGCTATTCTTAATACTACCAGTTATACATCAGTCAATTACCCTAATAAAATACTGGTAGGATTTTACAGGTGTACAATATCAACAGTTACATGGGTCACTACTAAGTAGCCTTAACTGTTTTTCCTCCTTTAGTCCCCCAGTAGTGACATTAAAAAAAAAAATCCTTTTCAATATTTAAATCCTTTGATCATCAGGGTCTAATGAAACTCAACAGATGAAAAATTTATCAGATAAAAGTTTAACTGTAGGGCTAGGGATTTAGCTCAGTGGCACCGTGCCTACCTCCCAGATGCAAGGTGCTGAGTTCAATCTCCAGTTCCGCAAAAATAAGTTTAATTATAGAAATGAGATGTGTAAATAAAAGAGTGATTTTTAGATTATATAAACTTCCACTCTTCTTTCTAACGCATTATCAATAGTAATGTTATTTTCTTATTTTATAAGTGTTCATTAAGCATTTGATTACACATGCAAAGAGAATGCTTTTGATCACCCTAGTCATAAACTTGGCCATTTTCCACCTATAATGAAAGAGTGTTGTACTCAGTCCCTATCCCTTGTGGCTTCTTAAAATTCTCTGCTTTATGGTTATTTGCTGTTTTCTTGTAAGGAGTAATGAAGGATGTCAAATGGCATGCCATCCCAGACACTGAAAATGTCAAGTGTTTACAAGTATCGGCAGAACTGTTTTTATTGTAAGCAACTGTCCCTGTCAAGAATGGGAAGGATGGAGCTCCTTTCCAGTTGGGTTTAATGTGTGAATGAGGCACAGAGGAGAATAGGTAGAGTGCATGGGCCTCTAGATGGATGGTAACATGTCCAATAAAACTAAAAAAGAAAAAGCTTTTATAACTTCAAGGGTAGTTTTAGACTAGATGATCACAAAAAAGCTTCTATAAATAATTCATTTTCAGTAGTGATACTGAATATCTTCTATTAATAAAAAGTAATTAAATATCACTCAAAAGTATTACCCAAGACAATTCAATGTTGGCCAAAAGCAACAACTGATAAATGTAGAAAACAGATCATGAGTAAATCTTAGATGAGGCTTCTTTAATAGTAGAAATAAAAGGGGCCGAGGATTTAACTCAGGGGTTCCACTGCCTGCCTCGTAAGTGTGAGGTCCCGACTTCAATCCTTGGCACCAAAATTAAAAAAAAAAAGTTGAATAGAAAGATTTTCTTAATGGGTCTAAAGAGGTTGACATAGACAGTGCCACATAATATTCAACTGGGCCCTGTTTCAAGTAAAAGTGAAGAAATTTCTTCAAATAAGAAAACAAAAATACTGTACATGAGTAAGCCTAAATCAGAAAATAAAATATAATACCTGTTATATTGTGCTGTCTGGCACAAAGTTGGAAAGAAAGAATAATCTCCTTTCTCCCGTTTTTGTAAATCTTTTAGAAGCTGGGATATTCCCCAAACTTCTGCATTCTCAATTTGTTTTAATGTAAAATTTGAGACACATTATGTATGTCCCCACTTTTCCTAAAAATTCTCGGCCTTCACTAGCGAATGACATGGAACTTAATGGGCTATGTCCAAAGCAGACTTCAGAATTTGTTTCCTTGATAAAATTTCCTGTTTTCTGTTTATTTGCCTCCTTGTCATAAGGTATAACAAGGGGCATAAAAAGACATGAAGTATAGCAAAAAAGGAAAAATAAGGTAAAAGATTAAATTAATTTGGTGTAAAGGCCCAAATCAACTCTTCCAATTTTCTTTTCTCCTCTTTCCAGTTGGTCTCCCCAGAGCCTTCCTTATTTTCCTCATTCCCATTACTTCAGACATACTGTGTTCAAGTTCCCTTTAGGACTCTATCATCATCATCCTTATAACATCCTGCTGGTCTAGAACCTGGTCCTCTTTCTTCTAAATAATGAAGGCTCTTTGAAACATTTCCTCTTTGAAACCCCAAGCAGAGGATGGAACATTTCTTTCCCAGGAAGGTTATTATAATCAGCACCTCATTCTCATTTACTGGCCAGGCTGAGACTGAAATTAAGAGGATTTGAGGAAAAGATGTGTGTATGTGATGAATGACAGATGAGTTTAAGGGAATGACTCGATCTAATGGTTGAAGTCCTTGAATTCTTTGCTAGAAGTCACTGTGTCACAGTATTCACATGCATGGAACACTGTGGGCATTCAATGAACACTTCAGTTGAAATACAATGGTAAGTACTTTATTGTCTTTTCCAAGTGAGGCTGTGTGTTTTAACTACACTGAATATCACATCTACTCAGGGAAGGAGAGTGACTATTCCAATACCAGAAGCCATTTCTATAATTCCCATGGCCTTATGATGTCTACACTGCCCCCAAAGAGCAGGCTCTGCCAGCCCCCCACTAGTTATCTTCTTTTCAACTTACCCAGAGCAGAGAGCCAAATAGTCAACTTCTAAGATTTTGACAATAGCATATGCTGGGCAGAACAAGTTAATCTCAAATCCTCAATCAGAAAAGAAAAATAAAGAAAAGTAATAACTCTTCCCTGGTCATATGAAAATACAGAAATTTTATTTGTATTTATTCTCCAAAGAATTTGTGACTATATTACCTCTACCAGGGCATTTTGTTTTCCAAGAGCATATTAGGTTGCAAATGAAACCCATTTCACAACTAGACAATTTTATCACCTTCTATCACAGTACATTACAGAAAAGTTGGATTTAAAAAAAATTGGCTCTAACGAAATAAATTCACAAAAGCTATCTTTCACTGTGGTTGGAGAGTGACAGATAGAGACGGAGAAATAGCCACATGGATGATGGGCTAGAACACCTAGAAATATAATAGTTGAAAGAAAGTATTTTCTTTTGAGCTTTGATGATTACCTGTACCAGGAACGGCTCACCTAATTACTTTTTTTTTTTTATCAAAGGCAGCAATACCACCTTCAAAAGATCAAACAGCTATAAAGTACTTTCATGTACTATATTTGAAAGTAAATATAATAAGGATGTAAGCTTTGAAAAATCTTGGTCTTGGTCAAAAAGCAGAGAAAATATTAAAAACATTCCTACTTCTCAACTCGACTGAACAACATATATTTGTATTCTAAACATATATTTGTATTCACAACAACACAAAAGATGAAGTCATTTTTGCAGTCAAGAAATTTACAATCTGAAAGAGGGGATTACTTTTAAAGACATTTACAAGGTATATGTCTTTGTTCTCAACAATTAACAATATTTCTTAATCTTCTTAGCCAGGTATGGCAATACATGTCTGCAATCCTTGCAGTCTGAGAGGCTGAGGTGGAGGCTGGAGGATCACATTTCAAGTCCAGCCGGGGCAACTCAGCATCTTAGGGAGATCCTACCACAAAATGAAAAATGAAAAAGGGATAGGGATGTAGCTCAGTGGGAAGGCCCTGAGTTCAATGGTCAGAAATTGTTAGTTCCTTCCAACTGCAGCATTTCCTACACTTTTCAAAGATAGTTGTAAGACTGCGATGCTGGATACAAATACCTCCATATGATAAAATTGTATATAACTCTCTCTCTCTCTCTCTCTCTCACACACACACACACACACACACACACACACACAAATACAAATAAAGCTGGAGCTGAGTATGCTCAGCAAATCAAATCAGTGTCAATATCCTGGTTGTAATATCATACTGCAGTTTTGCAAAAAGAGGTAACTGGGTAAAGTGTATTTGCAATCTCACTGTATTCACTCTTACAACTATATGTGAATCTACTCCTATCTCAATAAAGATCTCAATGAAAAACAACTGGAAGGGGGGTTGCTTCTGATGTTGAGAACGAGCTCCTCACAAACAGACTTTTCATCTGTAACTCTGCAAGGCCTGCACAATATAACAACCCTCCCACCCCCCGCAAAGTCCCCAAACAAAAAACGAAACAACTGCCTGTGGGCTTTGGAGACTGAAAGAAGCTAAGGGACTTTGGAAAGGAATCAAGAGTTAAAACAAGTAACCAGCAAAAAGAAAATGAGCACTCTGTCTGCTCATTTATATATTTGTTTTGCAGCTCTATTCTGAGCTCAAATAGTCACAGTGGCAGGTGTAACTGATAGAAAAGCATTCTTTCTGGTTGTAGGAACCAGGGTGAGGAACCTAAGGAAATCAGAAAGGGACTAGAGAGCCACGGCAGGTAAAAGGCAGACAAGCAAACCATAATTCCTTGTATAAACCAAGCATGATGCCAACCGACTTCTGAACCATGAATGTAAAAAGTAAATTGAATGCAGCTAAGGTTAAAGAAGTGATCCAGGACTGAAGCTACAGCCTCAGGAGCTACAGGCTACAACTTCAGTCAAAGTAAATGGTCTGTTAACAGAATAAACAACACTTTCGGAGCAGGATACAACCTAGAGTGCAGATGAAGAGTGAGGAAAGGGGCCTGGAGAGCCTGGCTCATCACACCATCAATAAAGCCCGCTGCACTCACCAAAAAGAGAGTGAGGAAAATATGGCCCACCACTTGGGGACTAACATGCAGAAGAAAATTTCAATAAATTTGAACCACACAATATGAAAAAGAGAACAAAATGGACAAACAAATACACTTGGAGGACCTATGGAACAATTTTTAAAAGTCTAGCATAAAAGGTACCAAGAAAAAAATCCAACAGCCTGGGAGAGAAAAAGAAATTATTAAAAGAACAGCCTACAACTCCTCAACTCTGGTACATCCCAACTCTAAGAACTCAAGAATTCCAAAAAGAGGTTAAAAGAAGAAAATCCTGGACAAATTAAAGATAAAAATAATAAAAGTCACCAGGAAAAACACATACTATATATAGGAAAAAATGAATTTGAAATGCAATGTACTTCTCACCGGAAATTAAGAAGGCTTAATGACACAAAGTAACATCTTTGGGGCCGGAGACTTAGCTCAGTGGTTTTGCTGCCTGCCTCGCAAGCACAAGGTCCTGAGTTCAATCTCCAGTACCAAAAAAAAAAAAAAAAAAGTAGCAACTTTACTGGAAGCAAAAACAAGAACAAACCAAACTGTCAGCCCCAAATTCTATATTTAGCAAAATCATGCTTCAGTGAATGAAAATGAAAGGAAAACAGGGAATCTGTGGTCTCCAGACCCCCACTAGAATGGAGTTAAGTTGAAAGGCCACAAATCACAGAAAAGAATTGGACATCAGAAATGGCAAATATACAGTACTGGAAAATACAGAAGTACTTGCAAAGTCTTTGAAATTAATCACAACCCATTAATAACAGATGAAACTACTAAATCTAATTATAGGAAATAACCTATGTTCTACTCCGGACTGTGCTGGGAGGAAATCTAACTATATATAAGTAAAAACTCAAGACAGAAGTGGAGAGAGATGATTGATTCAATCCATTACCAGACCACTGGCCCTTCCTTAGATGCCAATGTGCACCCAGCATTGAGTGTGCCGTGGCTACCATCAGAGCAAGTATTAAAATTTAAAGCTAGTGAGAACAGTGTAGATGAGCTGTATAGAAGTACATATTCACACAAGCCCCAGGGAGTAGGCATTTGTGCAGATCTGTACTGGAAAATCTTATCTAAGATAACACTGTTTCAAGAGAATAAATATTTAGTGGGAAGCCAAGATCAAGAAAAGAAACTGATATTTACATACAATTAGTATGTGCCAAGTGCTCTGTGGTGCTTTATTCTTATTTTTAAAACCAACAACGCCAAAGTCAGTATTAATCCCATTTTACAGAAATATAAACTAAAACTCAAAGAAGTTCATGTCTGCTCAAGCTACCTATTTAAAGCTAAACACCTTACACAGGATTGGAAACCAGTTGCTCCTAACATAACCTATAAGTGAAAACTAAATTTTCTCCTCCCCCTAAAGACATATCTTCACTATTTGTGTTATGGTCCTTTACTTTTGCTCAGTAATCCTATGTTTAAGTATTCATCAAAGGAAACCTGTCAAACAAGAAAAGGCATAAATGTAAAGATACTCACCTGCACCAGCTTAATGATTCACTAACAGATGACTCATTGTGCTCTAAGTGTTAGAGACACAGCAGTGAACAGAACTGCTGCTTTCATGGGAGCTTACATTCTAGCAGGAGGAGATTTAAAAAATAATAAAGTGCTACGCACGTTTTTGCTTGAGAGTGAGAAGTGTTACAGAGAAGAAAAATAAAGTCTCCTAAGAAAGATGGGACTATCTTGAAATCTATCTTGTAATAGATTGGTCAGGGACAGCCTTAGTGAGAAAGTGAACAGAATCCTGCTGGAAGAAAGAAAATGAATACACGAGGAAGCTATGTGGGGTAAGAACATTCTGGAAGGAAGAGCAGCCTTGGACTAGGGCCTGAAGAAAGACTGTGACTGAGGTGCTGGAGGCATATAAGGAGTGCCGGTGTGGCTGGAACAGGGTAAGCAAACACAGGAAGAATAAGGCAGGGTCCCAGGGCACAAACAGCTGCATCAGAGCAACCTGCTTGCTGGCCACTGTAAGGACTTTGGTGTGTACGGTAGGGAAGCCACTGAAGTACTCTGAGAAGAAAATGTAAATGACTCGATTTTTGTTTTGACAAGATCACTTGCTCTTCTGTTGAGGACACACTGAAGGACAGCCAGGAGAGGGTCAGTGAGGCTAACTGGGAGGTACGACCAACTGTCCAGACAAGAGCTGAAGGTGGCAAAAGAGGTGGTGAGAAGCAGTTAGATCTAGAAACAACCATGAGGGCTGGGACCACAGGATTCACTGATAGGCTGAACAAGGGATTCGCCAAGAAAGGAATAAAGATGACAACAGGATTTCATCTGAGCTCCTAGAAGGATGTGCTCAGACTTGGGGTCAGGATGAAAGTTGTGAGGTCAGTGTGTGGAGTGACAAGTTGGAGGTTATGAATGGTTACCAGGCTCTCAAGTGGAGCTGTCAAGTAACCAGCCTGGAAATCAGGAGGGACACAAATTTGGGGTCATCAATATATAGATGGTATAAAACGCCATAACATGAAGAAAATCACCTGGGGAGTGCATAAATGAAGAAGAGAGGAGATTCAAAAAATAAACCCTAGAGTGACTCCTAAAACATGGAATATTATATAGCTATTAAAAGGAATATTAATATAAAATATGTGGAACATAAAAATGTACTAACACAATGTTAATTTTAAAAGTCAATGTATATTCTAAAATGATATGTCGATCAGCCATGAAAGTTCTACCAAAGCTTCCTTTTAGATGGATTTCAAAGGAGTGTACACTATACAAAGAGTAAATAAAAAGAACTTCTAATATTACATATTACCAAGAATGCCATCAAAGACAACCATTATTAACATTTTAGGGGGCCGGGGATTTAGCTCAGTGGTTTCGCTGCCTGCTGTGCAAGTGCAAGGACCCAAGTTCAATCCCCCCCAAAAAACCCAAAAAACATTTTAATATTTTCTGCCTTTCTCTATATTCAACCAGACTTTTTTATACTTTACCATACTTTTATTAAACAAAACTGCATCACACCATAAGTGTTTACTAAGCTGATTTACTTTAGCATTGGAAATATTTCCCTCAGGAAATGACATATCCTTATAAAATACAATACTTAATGATTTCACTGGTTACATTATTGTTCTTATTTCTTGGTATTATGAAGATGTGGAAAGTCACCAGGCCCTCTCTGACCATAGCAACTCTGGTTAAACTCTCAGCATATTATAATGATATAGATAATTTGACCAAAGACGACCTAGAAGGATTAAACTCAGTACCCTGCCCACTGAACTAACTCTTGTCATCACAGGATCGCTATTGTTCTTCCCCCTGCTTTATTACTGTCACCTGAATTTAAGACTACCCTTGTTAGTAAACATTTTAAGAGTTTCAAAGAACTCAGTCACAAAGTTTTGAAGAGAGAAATCTCCAGATTCTTCTACAACCTGAACTTTAACATTTTTAACACTTTTGATAGTCAATAGGAAAATAAGCAAAAGATGCTAAAATAGGCAATTCACAGAAAGGAAAACAGAAATCAGTAAACATACAAAATACTCAACCCCATAAGGAAAATGTTACTGCACCATTTCACACAAGCAGGTTGGGTCTCACAATGTGATATACAGGTAAGAAAGATTTGGTAGCACAAGAGTAAACTGTTCATGTAGTTTAGTTTGAAATTTCCATAGGACATAAATGAGTAGTTCACAGAAATAAGTACAAATGACCAATACATGTGTGAAAAAAAACTGGCTATCCTCGTTAAAAATGCTATAAAATATACTATTTTCACTTCTGTTCTACAAAAGAATTACATTTTAATAAGTTTCACGACAGGTAAGAGTGAGAAGAGTTAGTTACTGTGGTAAACTGTTAGAGCATCTAAACTCATACAAAATTTAAAATGCAACTTGTCAGTATTTAGAAAATTGTTAAAATGCCTAAGCTTAAGTGTGGGCATTACTAATTATATATTCTACCAAATAAACTTACCCTACAGATACTGGCATTTTAAAAAGAAAGTTTATTGCAGTTCTGTGTGAAATAGCAAAAAGCACAGAAAACAAATATGTATCTGAATGCTACATATGAAATATGGTTCCTCTGTGGTAGGGCCCTTCCCAGAAGAATGTGATGAGGATCTTCTCAGAAGGCAACACAGCACAATCAGCTCCTATGTGCGTATGTGTAGTTCTGGCATGGCTCTGTAACATAAACTATACTCAATCAGGCTATATGTTACCATATAAAGGAGATTTTTAAAAAACAAAAAATAACATAAAAGGTAAAACCCCACTATGTCAGGGCTCAGCTTTCAGACATGAATCCGCTGAGTCAGTGCTGGCACAAATAAATCTGCTTCCTAGAAAGAAAAAGTCTCCATGGCTCCTCTTTCTATGTGAGAATCCTGCTACATTTCTTGGGGGGTCATCCAGGATGTGGAAACGGTGTGTTTCCTTCTCTTTTGTTGCAAGGGTATGAACTTCAGAGTGCTGAGAGAAGAGACCTCACCTGGCACCTAAAGACTGTTTGATCAGTATGGGAGGCTACCCTCTCCTGGCATGCCAGGGTGAGGACCTGGAATCCACAAGAGAACCCAGTGAGGCCATGGAACCAGTTCAGCCACCTGTCAGACTGCTAAACACCTGGTTCGTTTCGGTGGACCTGCCCCTAAGAGGAGAAAGGGAGCCTGATCACCTCCCAGAGTTTCACAAGTAGTTCCACAAGGAATGAAACTGCAACTCCAGGGCACTGGGCACTGGGCAGTGAGATGGAGTCATTCATTGTGTGACTGTGTGCATGAGACAAACAGCAGAAAGGTTCCCACCTGATCGAAGGGCCCAAAGGAAGGAAAAGAGGTCTACAGTGACCAGACAACTTTGTGCACGAACCAAGGTAAGAAAAGTTGCAGGGATGGCTGAATATTGCTTTAGTAGTCGGGTTATTCTGTCCCTGTCCCAGGACAACCTCGGGTGTGGTCAGGATAATCTTGGATAAAATCGAGATGGTCTCAGGTGAGAACAGTGACTCCGGTAAGACTGAGACAGACAATTTCGGGTGAAATCCAAACCAACCAAATGCGAAGTATCTTGGGGTACACCAGAGATTGAGCCTTGGGTTTGGGGGCAAACAGAATGGGAAACAAACATGCCTTATTAGGACAGGTTAGGAAATCAAGGAGCTTAGGTAACAAAATGTCCCCCGAGAGCCCCCTCAGATTGATGTTAAAGACTTAGGACAACAACTCACAGACAAAAAACACAACAAAAAAAGCTCAGATGACAAAATATTGTTGCTTCACTTGGCCACAAACACTCATCCTCGCCCCATCCATCTTCTGGCCAAAGTTCAGATCAGATGAAGACTGGATATATCAACTGTTGATTAAATTTGTTAATGATAAAAACCAGGGTCTTAAGAAGAGATAGATTATTCTCTGTGTCAGCAACAAAGACCAAATTGCCTTCTTTCTCCTAAAACTCTGATACTTAATGGGAAACAAAAGGATTGACCTCTTGTCTCTCCTCCACATGGGACCCTTTGGAGTCCTGCCCCCAGCCTGTAATCCCCAACACCCCAGACCAATGGCTCTGCCTCAACAGGAGCCGATGCCAGCCGAGGAGGACCGAGTCACTGGTGTAGCAGCCAGGGCTACACAAGGGGAGAAAAACCAAATTTATCCTCAGTTCAAGAGAAAATTGAAAAGGTACCACAAAGATGTTCAAAATCTTCTGTTTCCCCCAAAACTAAAGCGGGGGCCCAATCCCTCTTTCCCTTGGGAGAAGTTTCCCTGGGAAAGTGAGGGAGGAATTGGGTTACAAATCTTAGCTAATTAATAGATTTACCTTTGGCTTCCAATTTAAGTTGGTATTTTTGTTTAATTAATATACTTAAAACATTTCTTATGGATTATCAATTCTTAAACTACAATTACAAGGTTAACTTGCTCTTCTGTCTGCTTTCTGTTGATGGTAAGAGTACTGATTCAAGGTTTGGAAGTATGTTGGCAGCCAATCAAGTTTATAATTGTAACAATCTAAGACCAAAAGAGAAAAAAATTACAGTTGACAACAGTTAGGGGCACAACCTGATGCTCAAAAAAATAGTTTCTGCTAGACCCCCCTCCAAAAAAAGTGCTATTTAATCCCCTCATGAGAGAGATCCTAACTCATCTGGATTCAAGAGAAAGCAAGCCGTTTTTCAAGACCCCAGATTTCTGCAGAATCTGGACACTTAACTTCTCAGTCTTGGCAAAATCCATTAAAAATGTCACAACAGAGGGCAATAAGTACAGTGGTTATGGGAGCAAGTACAGCAAAAAGCCTTTAAAGAGATCAAACAGGCCCTCACTAACACTGGGCCCAGGACTTCCAGACATTACTAAGCCCTTACTCTTGTACATCCAGAAGTATACTGGCATAATGGTGAGAATTTTAACCCAGATGTTAGGGTCATGGCATCAAGCAGTGGCATACCTCTCCAAGCAACTCAACTCTGTTGTGCAAGGCTGGACGCCCTATTTGTGAGCACTGGCAACCACAGCCTTCTTGGTGGAAGAGGCTGACAAACTGACTATGGGACAAAAATTAACAGTCCTAGTGCCACATTTGGTACTGACATTAAGAGAGTACAAAGGACAATTCTAGATAACTAATGCCTGGATGATCAGATAGATGTTACGTGAGAACCCGCACATTCACCTAAAAATAATACGGACCCTGAACCCAGCAATCCTACTTCCTGTCAGGCCAGGCCAGCCAGATCATGACTGCATTGAAGTCATGGATGAGGTGTTCTCCAGCCAGACCTAAGAGACCAGCCCCTCACTGCTAAGTATTTCACTGACAGTACTAGTTTTGTAAAAAAGGGAATGCCTGGCAAGGTACTCCACGGTGACCCTGAATTCTGTCACTCAGGCGAAACCCCTGCCAAAGGGGGACCTCGGCATAAAAGGCAGAGCTCATAGTGCTAACCCGAGCCCTCCAACTGGGGGCAAGAATACCTGATATTATATACACAGACCCTAAGTATGCCTTCACCACCCTCCATGTACATGGGGCTTTATATTGTAAAAGGGTCTAATAAACTCAAGAAGAAAAGACAAATGTGGTTTTAAAAAATCCTTAAACTCTGAGACACTGTGTGGGCCCCTAAGAGTGACAATCAAGCATTGTCCATGACATCAAAGGAGAGACACCATGGCTGCTTATGGGAAACCATAAAGCAGACCAGGAAGCAAAGCCCATGCCTTTCAGGAAAATAATAGAATCAATGGCTATGGCCACCAAACCATTCTGTAGTCCACTGGCAAAATGGGACCCCAATTACTCACAACATGAGAGTACCTGGTTCAAGACTGAAAATAAAAGCTACCTCCTATGTAGATGGTAAAATTTTTTAAAAAGTCAAAGAGCAATCCCCAGGGTCCTGGCTCTATCTTTTGTCAAAAAGTTTCACCAGGAAATACACGAGCTAGACAGCTCTTGAGAGCACCATAGGTCAACATTTCTACTTCCCACACCTCTCCAGTATAGCTCGAGTGGTGACCAATGTAAGACACTTGCCCATAATAACCCAAGTCAAAGACCCAAGGCCACTCCTGGGATACAAAGTGTCAGGAGAGTCCCATTTGAAAATGTGGTTGTAGACTTCACTGAACTCTCCTCTCCTAGGCTGGTGGCTATAAGTACTTGTTAAGCACCTTCTCAGGGTAGGTAGAAGCCTTCCCCACCCAAAAGAAAAAGGCATCTGAGGTGGCCCAATTCCTTTTGAAGAAAATCATTCCCCATTTTAGAATTCCCATTTCCATAAGATCAGACAACGGGGCAGCATTCATCACAGAGGTGGTACAGCTGGTGGCCAAAAGACTAAAGATTACCTGGAAACTACATGTGTCATACTTTTCTCAGAGCTCAAAAGGAATAGAACAAGTGGACTGGTCTGTAAAGCTATAGCTGAGCAAACTGTGTCAAGAAACTCACCTACACTGAGATCAACTCTTGGCAATAGCCCTCCTAAAGATTAGGTCTAGTCCCATTAAACAGATGGGCTTTTCCTCTTATGAAATACTCTGTAGCCAATCCCCTTACTAAGGACTTAAGAGGGGATGTAAAAGAGCTTAGAAATCTCACCCTGAGAAAATGAATGCAGGTGTCAGACTCAACCTTAGCCACTCTACAGCAATAGGTTAAGGAATGATTGCCTGCGAGTCTGATCACAAGCACTCACTCTTTTAAGCCAAGAGATACTATGTGGATAAAGAAATAAAATGCCCAGCCTCTAAAACCTCTCTGGAGGGGCCCACTCACTGCTATCCTATCCACTCCACTACAGTAAAAGTGGCTGAGCTAGTCTCCTACCTTCACCACAGCAAAGTAAAGCCAGTGTCTCAAGACTGAGAGTGCTTGCAATATAAGCTGACAATCCAAAAAAAGCTGACCATGACCTCAGAAACACCATCAGGAGACCATAGCCCTGCTCTAGTCACTCCAGAGGCTGACTGGTCTATGACAGCAGAAGCCTAAAGATGCCACCAACTGGCAGCACAAATAGACTACACCCCCTTTTGTTGTTGACTCATCTGTTATGCCTTGCCCTTCCTTGTTCTTAACTGTACTTGGGTCTCTAGTCCTGATTTTTGCCATAGCCCATGCTGAGACCACCCTGGCTGACTGGAAATGTGGCAAAAGGGTGCCTGCTGGCCCTCACCTTTCTCTTGCGGGTAGGGTGTTTTGCTGGTATTGGCTGATTTTACTAAGGGCTCCATTGGTAGGCTTGAGCTCTCCCATCATGTGACCCATGTAGTCACATAACCAGGTCAGGCCAGGTTTTTAAAGGTTTTTTTATTTAATTGCTTTTTTGTTTTGTTTTATTTTTAAAGTTTTAAAGTTAGACTTTACCACATTCACTTCTCATGTCAAAGAAAAGTCCAAAGAACCTGCACACATAACAAGACAACACGACCCTCCTTCAAAAGGGAACTGCTACCCCAGATGCTTTCTAAAGGTTTGTAATCCTGTTAATTTTACCATCCTTAAACCAGCACACCCTAAATTTTAAAAAAGGGGGCCCACCACATAGGTGTGGGCATTTATAGATGAGAAGCAGACCCCTGGGTCATCCTATTATATTTTAAAAGATTCAACATCACCCATACAGCCACATCTCACCAGGTCTTTCATTCTCTTTATAAAAAAAAGAAAGTAGCCCTCATCCCTTCTCCACCAGACAAACTTGTTTCTATCCCTAGCAGAATTACAGCCCAGACTCTCAAGATCTCTTCTTGCCAAGAGAACCAACATGGGAATCAATGGTAATGAGAGGCTAGATCCCCACAAACTTTACAATAAAACAGGATAGCCCAACCCTATCTCTGGGATTTGGCTGCTCAAGGCGCCAATAGCTGAATAAAACTGTCTTGCTCAGTGGAGAGGACGATTCAACATCTCCATAAAAAGCCTAACATGTCTGATCTTATAACTCAACTGCCAAGAGAGCCAATGGTGGGGGTCCCTAGATCACTTTAAATCAAATCCTCACCCCTTGTCCAATTTCGTTCATCTCCAGGGAAACTGGGGCATTGTCGACACAGACATCAAATGGCGGACCCCAGGTGAGCTGTATTAGATACGTGGAAGAACAGCCTATATTGTACTCCCCTCAAACTGGTCAGGGTCCTGTGTATTAAGAACAATCCATCCATCTTTCTTCCTGCTCCCAGTCGCCAGAGGTGTACATATGAGAGTCCAAGCATACGTAAACAAACAAACCAAAAAACCCCCAGAAAAATGACATGCTGTATAGATTGACACTTAAAAAGATGATAAATGGCTTCCTGAACATATAATCCAATATTATGGCCCTGCCACCTGGGCAGAAGATGGGGTCTTGGAGCTACCAAACTCCCATTTACATGCTAAACCACACAAAACTGCAAGCAGTTATAAAATTATAACTAATAAAACTGCCAAGGCTTGGGCCGGGGATTTAGCTCAGTGGTTCCGGTGCCTGCCTTACAAGCACAAGGTCCAGAGTTCGATCCCCGGCACCAAAAAAAGAAACTGCCAAAGTTCTTCTTAGCCAAACAACAAACCAAAATGCACAATGCTATCAAAACTGCTTGGCTTTAGATTACCTGCTTGTTTTTAAGAGAGGGGTTTGTAAAAAATTTAACCTAAACAACTGCTGTCTACAGATAAATGATTTTTTTAAAAGAGTCATGGGGCTGGGGATTTAGCTCAGTGGTTCTGGCACCTGCCTCGCAAGCCCAAGGTCCCAAGTTAAATCCCCGGTACCAAAAAACAAAACAAAAAAAAACAATGAAAAGAGTCATAAAAAAGATCACAGAGCAAATTTAAAAACTGCTGGGCCAGGGATTCTGCTCAGTGGTTCTGCCACCTGCCTTGCAAGCGCAAGAACCTAAGTTCGAGCCCCAGTACAAAAAAAAAAAAAAAAAAAAAATTGCTCACATTCCAGTCCAGACCTAAAAGGGTTAAGATCCCAGAGAACTGTTAGAGAAATGGTTTTCAACCTTCCAGAGATTCAAAACCCTAATAGGTGTTATGCTCTTAATTTTAAATACTTGTGTAGTCCTATCCTGCTTAGCTCGCCTGATTATACAGTATATCTCCAGCCTCACCGAGACAATGGTCCAAATAAAAATGATGTTATGAAAATATAAACCTTTAAGCCAAGATAATTCTCTTTGACCTAAAAATAGAGTGTCCGAGCATCAGAGGGGGGAATGAGATAGGGCTCCTCCCAAAGGAATGTGATGAGGACCTTTTCAGAACAAAGGAAGGCAACATGGCATAATCAGTTCCTATGTGTGCAATGGTGTCCTGACATGGCTCTGTATCATAAATGGTACTCAATCAGGTGATATGCTGCCATATAAGAAAAACAAAAAACAAAAAACTATATAAAAGATAAAACCGCACTATGTTCAGGGCCCGGCCTTTACATGTGAATCCGCTAAGAGTGCGGCACACATAAAGCTGCTTCCTGGAAAGAAAAAGCCTTGGCATCCCTCTCAGCATCCCGTCTCTCTGTGAGAATCCAGCTACACCTCCAAATACAGTAGAATTCTGAGGTTGGTAAAATGAGGCCCATCTGTTGTGTTTCCTGACACAACAGTGAACAGAAAGTGTAAGACCACAGAATAACTAGTATAATACTTTGTTTATGTACTTAAAATTTTTATCAGAGGGCCGGGGACTTAGCTCAGTGGTTCCGCTGCCTGCCTCGCAAGCACAAGGTCTCAAGTTCAATCCCTGGTACCAAAAGAAAAATTTTTTTTTATCAGAAATAACAGTTGGAAACTCTTTATAGTGATAATATTAGGAGCTAAAATAAAGTCTTATTTTGCATTTTATACCTTTTTCTGTTTTAAATTTGTAAATACATATATTTCACACTTATTAGGAAGGTAAATAATGCTTAAATGCTTTCAGTGAATACCTAATAACATGGAAAAGTGCTCAGGAGCAAGAAGTAAATACAGCTATATTTATATGACAACTATTTATATATGCATATAAGTTTTTGACATATAAGAGAAACTGAAGATATACTAAGAGGTTAACGGAGTATTGCTGGATGAGGGGATTATAACTTATTTTAATATTCTCTTTATCCTTTTCTATATTTTTTCAACATCTTAAAATGAGTGTGTAAACGTTTAAGACCAAAAAATAAGTACAATGGAAAATGAATTCAACAGGATGGTCTTTAACCCAAGTATTATACTCTGAATATGGTACATATTCTCCAAGGGCTCACTGCGATGAAACCCTTAGTTAACAAGGTGGGACTGTTGGGAAGTGGTGGAACTCTGCGAAGTGGGCCAGGTGAGAGCTATGGGGACATAATGCAGTTTGACCCCTTAATTTCCCGGAGAGGACTGTGGAAAGGAAAAGGCCTAGCCTACTTGTCTTCTTTCTCTCTGTTCCTTTTCCAGATGTGGTCACGCTCCCAGCATTGCTACCTGCCAGTATGTGAGGTAGCCCTCACCAGGAGGAGGTTAACAGGCACCATGCCCATGGACCTTTAAAACTATGAGCTAAATAATGAATCTTTTAAAAAATAAAGTTAGCTGCTTCGGATATTTTGTTATAATGACAAAAGGCTGACTAACACACCAGCCCTATTAGTTACCTTTCCCATCACTAGGGCAAAATACCTGCAATTTATAGGAGGAGAGGTTTATTTTGGCTCACAGTTTTCAGAGGATCCAGTTCATGGTCAGTTGGCTCCAAAGTAGAAATAACGTGGCAGAAACTCACAGTGGAGAAAAGCTGCTCACTGCACGGCAGCCAGGAAGCAGAGAGAGAGGAAGGAGCCAGGGACAAGAATAGACCCTTCCAGGTCACTCTCAGTGAACTGCCTCTTCCAACCAGGTTTCACTTCTGAAGACCTTAGGAGGACATTTCAGATCTGAAACCATAATACCAGATAAGACTCAAAACCTCCATGATACAAAAATCTAACACAGAAAGCCCTGAGACGGTTGCAATTCAGCTAATTCCTTGGAGCTCTTCATGCAAAGGACTCCACTGTGACTGAGACAGCGTGAGAACAACAGACCATCTCGGTGTCTCTTCAGGTGGGCAAAAAAAGATGACATTCAAGTCAATGGGAGCACCAAAAGACATGGTATTATGTAAATGGGTGAATTTATTCTGGGAACCTGAAAAAAATGTGACCAATACTTAATAAATATGCCAAGATAATTTAAAATGCCACTGGAGAAGAGATTGCTCCTGCCTGCACCTACAAACACCATAGAATTTCCCTATTTGTTCATCTAATAATGCAAATCATAATTACACTCCATCATGCATTTGGAAATATTCTAAATCACTGGCATCATAAGAGCAGTTGGAAAGGGCCAAAGACAGGGAGGACAGCATACAGAGTGGTGTGCAGGCAGATGGCAATTTTCCTCTTAGAGAAAATCAAATTTTTTGTGGGTAGAACCACATAGTTCAAAGGACATGTCCTTTAGTATTCCAGGTATGGCATGAGGTTGGCATGTAGGAAAAGATGTTTAGCATTTTTGAGCCCTAGTTACTATACCTTTATAAAATCAAGACAAAAAAGTCTACTTGGCAAATTCTGTGTGAGCACTGACAGAATGCACGTAGCTTCACACCACAGAGCCCAGTATTCAACAAGTATTCAGTAAGCGCTGGCTTTTCTTGAATCCTGATGACAGGAAGCACACATTCACACATCAGGAGTGCTGCAGGCTGCACTGGTCAGAAACTGCTAACAAGAAAAGCATACGGATGGCACAGGATCATACAACAGACAGAACACCTAACTGCTCACTATGTTACTGGGCCCAGCTTCTTTCCTCCACGTCAGTTTTTCTCTACAGCGATCGTTCAAAATCTGTCCTCCAATGACCAGGAAACTTCCCTGTCTATTTCTCTGCAAACTTCCTGTAGTCACAGGAATGATTTCAAAATGACAAGTAAAAAAGAAATCTTCCCTTGCTGTCCTATTTTAGTTTTTCATCATGCCTGACTTGAAACGTTTTTCCTGTATCATTCTTTTTGCTGAAATGTAAACTCAATTCCTCTTTTGTCAGCCCTCTAGAGAGATGGTACAGTCCATAAACTCCTCACATATTTGAAAATACTGAATTTTTCTCTTTTCCAGAATAAATAGCCTGAATCCTATAAACCTTTCCTCCTCCATCTTTTGCTTTTCTAATTTTAAATATTTTTGTTAATTTAAGGATTTTTTTCCAAAATAATTTTATTCCATTCTGTAAGAAAGTGGAAGAAACACTTAGGCAATGACTAGTTTAATGAATAAATAAGCACTGGCAAACACTTGTGGTGGTGGTGGTGGTTTTAAAAAGTCACGATAATCTTTCTAAAATTTATACACAAGTATTAAATATCAGTAATAAAAAGACTTGTCGGTCTCGCCCACTAGCCTCTCTTACGCAGTAGATCAGTGACTGAAAGGTCACCAAATGTCATCTGCTAAGAACTGGGATTCTTGGAAAGTCCAAGTTGACCTCAGAAATATCAAAACTGCCTCTACTTGCAACACATTTCCAGGATTCTGAAAGAAAAGTCCCCTAGACTGAATATTTCATCATGAGTTTATTTCAGCTATTCAAGAAGCACAGGATCAAAGGTATAGTGGTGCATGACTGTAATCCCAGCACTCAAGACCCTAAGGCAGGAGGATCACTACAAGTTCAAGGCCAGCCTGGGCTACATAGTAAGTTCAAGACCAGTATGAACTACATAATGAGACCTCCCTCAAAAAAGGAAAGAAACACAGGATATAGCTATTAAAGGGTGAACTTCATCAAGTTCAAAGAAATTATGTTTTTGTCTTAAACAATGAAAAATATGGTCACATATTTTGCATAATACCAGATATAGAAAGACATTTTGATATTTATGAGAAAAACTGAACAAATAGGTATATAGTGAGTTCAAGGCCAGCACAAACTACATGAGAACCCTCCAGAAAAAGAAAGAAACACTGATTGCAGCTATTAAAGGGTGAAGTTCATCAAGTTCAAAGAAAGTATGTCTTTGTCTTAAACAATGAAAAATACGCTCACATATTTTGCATAATATCAGATATAAAAGACATTTTGATATTTTTGAGAGAAACTGAACAAAGTAACAGATATGAATGAATGCAGAGATCTGGCACACATCATGAGGACTACAGGTAACAAAACTACTATATATGGGATTCATGCTAAATGAGATTTTAGCTGCACTTGCCACAAAAACAAAATTAAAAAGTTGACTATGATCAAATTTATTAATTTACTACAGCAACCTTTTTACTATCCATATGTTTTTCGTAACATTGTATTATACACCTTAAATATACTAAAATATTTTAAAGAAGAAAAATTGAATAGTGTATGTTTATATACAAAAATACCCCTTATTAGTCAGGGAAGTATAAGACAGTACAACCATAAGATAGCTGATATTTTTATGGCATTATGGTACTTACACAATTACTATAATTGGTGATGACTTTTGTGGGAATAGCATATATGTATGAGAAAGGCTTCATTTCTAATCTGTTCTTTGTGCACTGAGGAGGATACTATCTGGACCTCTCATCCAGGGATATAACTACACCCACATAGAATTTGTCACTGTCAACTATGCCTCCTTACCTCATTGACTGCAATTGTGGCAACTCTGTCTCTTATTGCTTCTTCCGGCGTCAGCTTTTGACAAGTCACACAAATCAAGAGCTCTGCCAGAATGTCTCAGAAGTCCCCTTCCCTGTACCTCTCGGCACTCTCGCAGACACTGTCCCTGTCACTGCTCTCTGGCCACCCCATCTGTGTCAGGGGTCTAGGTGTTCCTTATCATGTATCTTCCCCAGATGACCAGCCAAGGATGGCAGAGTCACAATAAACAGACCTTCAAGGGTTATGGGCAGATTGTCTTACAGAACCTTGTTACTGGTAACTTGCCTCAAAATTTCAAAACTAGCCCCAAAATTGAATGTTAAGATCTGGGAGCTCCACGTCTTTCTGTAATGCATTAATCATTTAATTCCACTACATTTCCCAGGTACTTCACAATTCCCAGTGCTTTATGGCTTTATCTCAGTCAAGCCTCAAAATGCCCTGAAGGGCAATGGATATTACCATCACTGACTTACACAGATGGAGAGTCTAAAGTTTCAGTGACTTGAACTAAAGACTAAGAGGTAGAGGTGCACACCAACAGACTGTCATCCTTCTTCTACAGACTGACTTTCCAGGTGGCAACACAAGCTCCTGGGTCTGGGAATATTTCTTCTGCCCTAGGTATCAGTATCACAAGGACTGTCAGCTGGTGCCTCCAAACCACAAACTTGGCTTATCAGTGAATCATGCCTGTTTTACTCTTGTTCTACCATTACTGATGTCTAGGTTGCATGTAGAATTTAATGAGTAGAGTGCCTATTAAGCTTTATGGTGGGTTGCTAATAATACAATGACGCTATGG
Source organism: Heterocephalus glaber (assembly GCF_000247695.1). Next base: position 6,279,960 of record NW_004624787.1, on the reverse strand, counting down.
GATTTTGCAAAATGTAGCTACTCCTGAGAATTTCATAGAGGTTTGCATTAAAACTCATGATCCATAAACTTAAATTCCCCCTAGAAGCATCAGACAGCCTAACACTGGTATCTACTATGTGCCTGTCTTACAATAAAGATGACGATGAAGAACAGATGGAATGAAATGGAATGAAAGTGGCATCCTTCACAGTGTGACAGGAATGGAAAATAACTAAGAAAGTGGACCCTGAGCATTAGCAAAATCAGTTTTGTCTGCTATAAAATGGTAGTGCTGAGGCCGGGGATTTTGCTCAGTGGTTTCGCCACCTGCTGCACAAGAGCAAGGAGCCAAGTTCGATCCCCGGTACCAAAAAAAAAAAAAAAAAATGGTAGTTCTAGTGAGACAGACACCAAGTTTAATGATGGCATTATGATATTATTTGATCATCATAATAGTTTAATTCAAGGTCTTATGTATTCTACAAGTGCACTTAATTCTCTTAACTTCATTTGACCTCACAATTAGTGTTACCTAAGATCTAAACATAAGGAAACAGATCCAGAGAACATCTCAATCCCAAAGCTACAGGCAAAGCTGACACTGAAACACACACCTTCTCTCAGCTGGCTGCTGTCTCTTCCTATTCTTTTCTCATACATGATGCCATGATTTAAGAATAGTTTAGTGTATGTCTCAAGGATCTGTGTGTTGAAATGTAATCCCTTTTCTGGGGTATTAAACTGACTATGGTGTCTAGAGATGGAGCCTTTGGAAGTGATTAGGATTAGGTTAGGTCATCAAGGTGGAGTCCCCATGACTGAATACAGTGGCTTATAAGAAGAGAGTCCAGAAGAGATTAACACATTTGTGCTCCCTTTCTCCTGCCATGTGGTCCGGTCCACACCTTGGGACTCTGCAGAAGGAAGAACCTTCAACCACATGCACACCCTTGACTCTCCAGAACTAGAGCTAAATAAACGCCTTTTCTTTCTAAAGTTACCCAGCCTCAGTTATTTTGTTACAGTAGTGCAAAACCCCTCTAATACACTTGACATGCTATCTTAGGATTGAATCCCACTGTAATTTGTTTGCAAATCCCTCAAACTCTTCTACAACTTCTGCCCGACTCCTTTACGTCAGTAATGGACTGTGTCTGCTCATAGCACACACTTTAAAATAGCTTAGAAGTTATTCTCTAGAAGACAAGGTATCAGTCAAGATCTAGACAGGAAAACAGAAACCGTGAGTTATTTTAACAGACAGAATTTAATATAAGAAACTAGTTAAGGGCTGGGGATTTAGCTCAGTGGTTCTGCCACCTGCCCCACAAGCGCGAGGACCCAAGTTTGATCCCAGGTACCAAAAAAAAAGAAACTAGATAAATTGGTTCCCGAGTACTAAAAGCCATAAAGGCATAAAGGAACCCGAGATGCCAGAGGAAGTAAGAGCAGCCCTGGGGCTGGGAGCACAGAAATCAGAGGCTGGGGAGTAACCCACAGTTGGACTCAGATCCCTATTAGAAGCAACTCCCTAACAGAGATGTCTCTTAGGGTGCATCCAGCAGGCAAAAGTCAGAAACCAGAGTCCATTGCTGAAAACAAACCACCTCTGCTCAGTGAGGAACCATTGTTATGCAGAGGATTTTTAGGGCAGTGAAAAACCATTGTATGATATTATAAATGTGTTCCCAAAAATCTATGCAATGGAAACTTAATCACCAATGCAACAGTGCTGGGAAGGGGGCGCTATGGGAAGTGTTTAGGATTGATGTGATGATAATGAAAAGGGCTTAAAGAAATGGGTCCTCTCTTCTCATTTTTCTGTTATTCTGCTACAAGAGGAAAGACATTATTTCTCCTCCAAAAGATGCAACATTTGAGGCATCATCTTAGAAGTAGAAACTAGACAACAAAACTGCCAGATCCCTGATCTTGGACTTTCTGGCCCCCAGAAATGTGAGAAATAAATTTCTGCTCTTTATAAATTACCCAATGTCAGGTATTTTATTACAGCACCACAGAATCTAATCAGCCACACAGCATCATAAATGCGTCCAAACCTATGGAACATAGGACACCAAGAGTGAACTCTAATACAAACTATGGATTCTGGGTCACAATGATGTATCAATACTGGTTCACACACTGTAACAAATGTACCACTCTGGTTGGGGATGTTGATAAAGGAGGAGGCTATGCACATGGTGGGTAGGAGGAAGATAGGAAACTTCCGTACCTTCCATTCAATTTTGCTAGAAACCAAAAACTGCTTTAAAAAAATAAGTCTATTTTTTTTAAAAAGGGAAAGAAAGATAATGCACCACTGCCGATGTGACACTTTTAGGAAAGGAAACAAGCAGGAGAGGTATGCCCATTCCTGTTCCCCTCCTTGGTCAAGCTGCCTCTGCAGTCCCTCCTATGACAGAAAGGTCAGGGAAGGAGCCAGCAAAGAAAAAATGTGGTTGTACAACTTCAGCCCACAGACCTCAAACAAAATTTGAAGGGCGGGTCTGGAGCAGAGAGCTGATAGCTTAAGAATCGCCACGGCATGTTCTTCACACGGTCAAAATCTTTGGCTGAAGACGTTCCCATCAACTGCATAAACTTCATTTGATTTCTGTATCACAGACTGATACAGCTTGTGAGTGGCTGCTGAATAAGAAACCAAAGAGGTACTGACTGGGCATTTATGTTTTCCCTCTCCCATCAAAACCTTCTGTCATCCTGTCTCTGGTCCATGATCTGAGAACATCTGCCTTCCAAAGAATCTGTCCTTTGTATTAAGAAGCCTCTACATATAAAAAGAAGCTAAGTGCTTTGGAGACAGGCTTCCCAGGTTCAAATTCTGATTTGATGATTTGGAAGCTGTGAGGTATTGGGTGAGCTGTTTTGTCTCCTTGAGTCAATTTCCCAGGGATCCAACTAGGATCACCTGGACTATATGGCTTCTGAAAGAATTAAATGAGATATTGGTATAAAATGACTGGTTCACAGCCAGGCAAATGCTGGTCTCCTTCCATTTCAATGAGAAAAATAACATACCAAAAGGTTAAAGAGCTATTAATAATCAACTTTTCTTGTTTGACATCTTCCTCTTGTACTTCCAGTTGGTTTAAGAACTACTTGTGAGCCTATGAGAAAATACCCTTTGTGCCAGAAAACCTACACCTAAGAGGCAACGAAAGCTCATAAAACGGGAATCAAAGAGCAGCTAAAATAAGAGGTATTAGAGAGGAAACTCTGAGCCCAGTAATGGCACAACTCAGCCTACTCATAATGGGAAAGCAGAGTAAAATATTTACTTGGCAAAACATGCCATTTCTTCACAAGAACATTTCATGTTCTTAATGCAACCTTGTATTACCCAAGCAATGGACACAGATCCATGTTACTGTTTAAAAGACCCGTATTCTCCTTATTTATTGTAATTCTTCCATGGCCACAACTCCAGTGGTGTCTTTCAAAAGTATCTGAATGGACATAATGGTATTACACCCTCAAAATTCTCTGATAGGAATATTTATGAGACATAACCAAATCTGCAAGTAAATACCAGAACTCAATTAAATAAAAGAACATGAAGGTCATTTCCATTTAAAGCTCAGTAGTAGACTCAATCAATGAGGCATTTTTCTGAAGGGCAAAAGCTCATAGAGCGAGTTAAATGAGTTCTTATTTAAAGACCTGCAGAGAAGAGTCATAAAGTGTTAAAAATTATGATGAGATACTTATAATAAAAGTGAAAATATTTGGGGAGGAGTTACCTTATTCTTTGCTCCCTTTAGAGATTTACCAAAATAAAATTATTCCGCAAGGTCTAGTAACCCTCTGGATGTTTAAATTTCCTCTGACTTCATCATCCCTGACGAGGATTCTCCTACGTGTAGTCAGGAGACCAAGTACATTGGCATCACCAGGGAGATATCAGAAATGCAGAATCCAGACAGATGCCCAAGTTCAGACAGAATGAATCAGGTTCTGTGTTTAACTAAGATCCCCAAATGATTCCTAAGCACAGTATAGTTTGAGAAGCATGCTTTATTTAGCCCAGTGCTTCTCAAAAAAAAGTGTGATCTCCAGACCAGCAGCCTCAGTCAAGAAGTTGTCAGGATGCAAGTTCTGGGCCTGCTCCAGCCCTACAGAGTCAACAGTTCTGGGAGTGGAGCCTGATACCAGGAGCTTTCACAGCCACAGCCCCCCAACCCACCACAGGTAATCTGGGAGCTCCCTGGAGCTTGAGAGCATGGGGTTGAACTAGACTTGAACAGATTGGATTTATGGAATGAAGGAACTCTCAAATGCAATCCATTTCACCTAAGAAAATTCATCCTTAGAATTGAGCCCAAATGTCTCTCCTACTAACCAGTAACAGATCTCAAACTGTCTTCCACATGACAATCCTACAGCATTCAAAAACAGTTATCATATTCTGATTCTTCTCTTCTTCACCCAAAATGTCTACACAGAGACACAGACTTGGACACAGACATATACTGTACTGTAGTTCAGATATATAACATGCATATAAATAATATAGTAAGATATATGTTAATATTGTATTATAAACTATTATAAATTTTGTGATGTGATAGTGGCAAAATAAGTTAAAATAAGTACTGCTTAAGGTGTGTGTATACATCCATATATACACATATAGATTATACATAAAATTTCATATTAGCTCAAAGAATAAAACTATCATCTTTGTCACTCTCAAAGACAAATGTCATCAGGAGCTACATTAACACTAAGTTTTTAAGAGCCCCATCACTCCCCGGGCTCAATCCCGAGTGCTATATCAAAATAATATTGCTGTTTATCTTTTCATTATTTTGATTTTTTTCCTTCCGTATATGCCATTCTTTGAAAGGCTGCTTGGAGATCTCAATTCTTTCTCCACCTGTGTCTCCAATCCTGCTTTGGTGAGACCACGGTATGGAGCAGCATGGGGCTATCTGGAGAGAAACCTAGAGAAGACTGAGACTTAGCTCCACAACTAACCATTTCTTTTTTTTAATTGGCTTTTATACTAAAAACTTGGCTCCATCACTGCTCTAATTCCATTAAAAATAACTTGGTGTGGTGTATTACGCATCATTCAAAATAAAGCTAATGCAAATCACCAGCATTCTGTGCCGACCACAGTTCATGAAACTGCATAATACTATCACATCACGTTAAGGAAGCTGGAACTGTGACTCCAGGTCCTTGGAGACTTCCTTTCACTTAAAAAATACTATGTGCATCTACAGATGGTAAACAATAGACCTGGGAAACACACATGAACTCAAAATTCCACTCTAAATGCAGCCAAGCCTGGCCCTTGAATGAGTGGAGTGCAAAGAAGAAAACCATCCGAGGCCTGCCAAGGCCCGTTAGCGTGTTAGCAGGTAAGCCCAGCCCTGCACCTGGCAGGGAGCAGCCGGCCTTCTGAGCACATTAGATCATATTCCTATTCACCTGCTGCTGTCTAATGGCACAGCATGGCAAAAGCTTTCTAATAGTTCTGCTGATTATCCACTGTAGTTCATAATTACCTTTCCAACTAAAGGAGATGTTTGGTTTGTAAAAACGCTTATTGATTACTCTCCTGAACATCTGCTATACAAACCCAAGACACTGTCTCTGCAGATCCCTGAGTGCCACACCTACCCACTGGATCTGTCGAAAACATAAGTGCTATTTTCTCCAAGATTTTCTGGAACCTCTGTATTCTCTCCAGATCTGCCACTAACTGTTGTATTTGTCCTTTCCTGACACTGTGATACTATCCATGTACTACTACAGTCATTTGGTTCCTTGTCTTCTCTTCACCATCAGGTAATGGGATCACAGGTGCCAGGGCTCATTGTCTCTTTCCCTTGACCTTGCACATGCCACCATGCATCCAATCTTGGTTTCCCACCTAACCACTGCCCTCCTTCTTTCTTACAAATAAACATCTCCTTTAACTGGAATGTTAATTATGAATTACAGTTGGCCTCAGATAACCATGAAAATCAGATTCTTACTCTTCAATTATTTGCCTTCCCTACTGGCTATGTGCAGTGGACTAGGAATGTAAAGGGGTCTGAGAAAATGTTCCTCCCTGATAAAAGAGTTGTGTGATGGGTTTTTTCCACTCATCCATTCATCTATTCTGTGCTCCTTGTTACCAAAGGTAGTGTTGACTGGAGCAGTAGCACCATAGGATCCATAATAGGATGAGAAGTAACAGCTTCAAGACAAAAGCCAGCACCCTGAGACCAGTGGAGCAGAAAGGCAGAATGAGCCTCAATCTCTGTCTTTGTGGAGCCACTGCACCAAAACTGAAATCCTGACCTACTGAGTTTCTTGTTACATCAGGTAATAATTTTTTTCATTTAGCCAAAGATGATCAGGTCTTGTTACTTGTACCCAAAAGCATTAGTGACACAGCCATTATCATTCCTGGCATGTTATAAATAACTGAACATTTATTAAGGCTCATCTAGTTGACTTAAACCTATTCAAGTAGTTTAAAAATACACACAAGTGCTTGGCATCTCCCTCCCGCCATTTTCCCCTCTTTATTCCAAACTTTACCTAAGTTTGAGTGAACTTCCTGCCAGTGAATACTAACACGGTCAACATACTAATCAAATGAGTGTGTGTGTGTGTGTGCACATTGTGTGTGTTGTGTGTGTGTGTTACTAAAGATTGAGCAGGGAGCACTGACCTATATCCCGAAACTTCTTTGTTCTTTTAAGACAGTGTCTCACTAAGTTGCCCAGGCTGGCCTTGAACTTGCAATCCTCCTGCCTCAGCACCCCACGTAGCTGCAATTATAGGTGGGCATCACCAGGCCTGACAATAAAATTAATTTTGTTTAAAAATATAACAGAACTATTTGTTCAGGAGAGACGAGACTCACAGCAACACAAAGGAAAAATTTTTTAAATGTGGTTTAAAAGATCTTGAAGACTACAATACAGCCAGTAGTTTACCTTAACTGAGGTAGCTGGGTTAAACAGCAAATGCCACAAAAACTTGCTGCCCAATTCCATTCTCTGCCACCTGTGACCATAACACAGATCTCAGAATTGGAAGTTATAATGCCCATAGGTTTGAGACTCCTTTTCAGTATTCAAAACTGCATCAAGACACAGAAAATGGTATGATTTTATAAGGTTCTACACTAGAGAAAGTCACAAAAAAAAAATCATTCTGACAATATAAACCTTCCAAGTGTGTTCTCAAATCAATCACTTTCCAGCACAGGAACCTTAAAGATAACACATTTACCAAAATAGGCTTCCGTTGAAAGATCTGGGAAGGCAGTAAAACTTCTTTTTTACTTTTGAAAAATTGCTTCTAACAAATTACAAACTTACATTTCCAAACATATATATATATCCCCTCCCTCCTTCCTGTTAGAGAAGAGAAAAACATGCCCCAAACCTAACAGCCTTGGTTTCCCCACTACCCCACTCTGATCATTTCACTCATACCCTGGCTCTGGAAACCATTTGGAGTCTCCTCTGGCACTTTCCAATGTTATCACTGAACAGCCTTCTTAGTCTCAAATTTTGTCTATTAGATTAGATTCAGTCTCTGAAGAGTTATGCCCTAATATAAATATAAAAGATATTAAATATATAGGGGAGGGATCTTCATACCTTCACGGACATGGGCAAATTATTTCACACAGCAGGAAAAAAACCCAGCTTGGAAATCTTTCCAAAATGTATTTATACTATTAAATTGAAAAATATATAGTATAGTAGTATTATATATTATAGTATTAAATATATAGTATTAAATTGAAAATGTATTTATGGTATTAAATTGAAAAATATCATAAATGTCTGCTGCTTATTTTAGAAGTTTTAAGACCATACCCTTTAACAAGCAATCTCCCTGCTCCCCAAAACATTTTCCTCTACATGGCAGAATGTTGCCAAGGCTCTATGATTTACGAGACATGGTCACTAAGACTATTTGAAAAAAATGCCACAAAGGTCACCATTCTAGTGAGTATTAACCAGCACCAAAGGATCACCTCATATTTATGATGTGTATAGAATTGCTGTTTAATCAGTTACAAATATTTTCTGAAATGTACTGTGACGATCCTCAACATTGCTTCACAATATAATCCCCTGGAGCATTTCGAAACGTGATGACTTCACAGAGTGAAGGGCATCAACAGTGTCCAGAGTTCCCCAGCGAATTCTAATGTGCAGTCAGGATGAGAATAACTGTGTGCAAAACGCCAAGGTGTGGGGCATGGGAGAAGGGGTACAGACAAACAGTGACGGTGTATGAAAAAGAAGCATAAAGAGGAAGAAAGTATCATCGGTCAGTCTCAGAGGTGCTCCCATCTGTGGACAGAAAAACTCAGACATCAATTCTGTGGGGAGAGAGATGATCCATTTTCAATATGTCAGTGCTTAGTGACAGCTGGAACTCTGGGGGCTGCCAAGAGACTACATGGTCAAGGGCCTTAGAGATGCAGCTGTAGGAGCATCAGGCAGAGGAACATTGGCTGAAATCAAGAGATCGCACCACACAGCTTAGAGAGCTTCTTAAGAGAACTCAGGATTGAGCTGCAGGAGATGCCAGCATAAAAGGCCAAGAGAGAGGAGAGAACTGGGAGGACAGGAAGCAGGAGGCAAGAAAAAAAAGAGACAATATGTCCCAAGTTTCAACAGCCTAATCAACAATATAAACATAAATTCCCCACAAAGTATTTAATACAGTATTTATGCATCAGAAATGTTCAGAAATTCCACAGATTTGAAGACTTATTTCTCATATATAGGCAAAGCTGTTTTCATATTTTGAAAGAAGTGTTTTAATGATGATCTTATTGTATAATTAGTTCAAACACAATTTCAGAAGACAGTGCGCTCTATGCTATTGTTAAGAGGGGGAACTAAAGAAGTATTCCCCACTCTCCAAAAATGTATTACACTGCAGGTCCACACAAACGAGGATGAGACCATCTATAATCCAATGTTAGATGGTATGGTAGAGCTGGCTCTGCTCTGCAGCACAAAAAAGGAAAAACAAGGCTGAGTTGTCACATTTGGACCCTAAACTAGACTTCCAATGGAGGGTAAATGAAAGGTAATAACATATCCAACAATGACTGAGTTATGACACATCCTGTAAAGTGGTAATGTGTTTTCAAGGCAAAATTATTCATAAAATAATCTCTCTGCTGCATTGCTGCCATACACCATGGTGCCACTTCAATGCATTGAGGGAATTCATCTTAGGTTTTTCCTTAGTTTAAAAGGAAAGTGTGGCTCCAAATGGCTAGACTGACTACTTGGTACATATCTATCAAGCAAAAAATAGAAGAAATCCTTCCCCTCCCCTAAATTTTACAAGTTACCCTTCAACAGATAATCAGTGAAGAGGGTAATCTCGTATACACAATTCCTATACAGCTTATTAGTATGGGTTTTTTAATTTGATTCCAGTTCCCAGAACATATTTTGTAAGATCTTTAACAAGTTTTTAAAGATGCCCAAGTCTCTTCATATCCATGAAAGTTGAGGCTGTTTTTGCCCCAGTAGTTAAAAACAAGAAGTAGTGAAGCCCTGGCTCTCCCCTGAACACAGCAGACAGCACTGTGTCCATGGCCACCAATCCCATCCACTGGCATTAACAATTATCCTCCTGACCCTAGCAATCATTCTTCCTGAGAACGACTTTCAATGGGAGAAAGAAATTTTTAACCAAAGACTCAGTTCTGGCTCATTTAGGGTTATATAAGAGCCTTCCAAATTGGTTTCTTTCTTTTTTTTTTTTTTCTTTTCCCAAATTTCAAGATTTCCAGAGCGCAAACACGCACCAAACATTTAGTTCACTCATTATCCTAACATAAATGAGGGGCAGAGAGAGTCTCAGTTTATACTTTTTCTCTTCCTAAATTTTTAGGACAAAGCCCTACATTTTGATAGATCAGAGATGAAAAGTACAGAACTAGGAGAAATCAGTGTTCAACTTAATATAAAAGGGACTTCTACAAGAGTTATTCAGAAATGAAACAGGTCACCATGCCACAGGTGAAGCAGTAAGTTTAAAGGCTGAGATCACAAGTGAGCAGATTTGGCTGAGTCCCAGCTTCTTTCAGTCCTAAAGTTACATATCAACAAGTTAGGTCTGTCTTTCCTTATTTCTAACATGGGAACAGTCACCATGGGCCAAGGCCCTTTCTAAGTGACTTATACAAACAAATTCAACCCTCAAAATAACCCTAAAAGACAGGCACTCCTATGAGGAAACTGAGACACAGAGAGGTTAAATAACTTGACAGTAATGAAGAAGCAGCAAACACGGTACTAAAGTTCATTAAGACAACTTTGTCCCACAAATGCCCTATATCCCCTTCCTGTTGCTGTATCCTAAGACCATTAGGGAGGATTAAATGAAATAATTTACACATGAAATTTACACATGAAAGATACAGTCACTCAACAAATTATAACTACTCATGTAATTCATTGTATAATACATTAGGCAGTATATATAATTATATGATTATCAAGCTGCCTGATGCTGAGTAAGTTCAAACTGAAACCTAGTAAGGTCCCTGAGTGATCTTTAGAGTTCTTCTCTCTTCTATGATTTTATTCCACGGTGAGTTACTCTGGTTCTTAGAACTACACAGGAAAATCTTACCATCTGTTAGCCCTATATTCTTCTCAGGATTAGGCCTCACCAAATCCTTAACCACCTGGCAAATCTCTAGCCAAAAAGAAGGAAGGAGGTTTTGAGTATTCTGGAAACTCCTCCTATAAGCTAGAGGTAAAACAAATGAAAATGGTAGATTTGGCCCACTGTTAAAAATTTCAAAAGCAGCTTAACCTGTCAGTACAAACATTTGCTAAATTCTGATGTTACATTTGGAGACTGTCCAATAAAATGTCTTTATTTCTCTTCAATTCTTTTATAGTGGAAGAGACAGGCATCTCTATAAGTTATGTTTCCCAAAAAAAAGTCATCAGGGATAGATCCCAGAAAGTTAGAGAGTAGTGTAACTACAGTGCAGACAATTTCTCCAACAAAATTGCCTCATTCCAGATTCTCTTGGCACAACTTGTACTTTTAAAAATAGTAGCCCAATTTCACAAGCAAGTTGGAACCTACTGATACTGACTTATAAAATACTGCATTCCTTCTGTTCTGAGTAGTGCTCAAAGGATATCTCTTAAACTTACTTGTCAAGCTATCCTTCTAACACGGCCAAATTACTTTTCTCCCGAGACAAGAGTCTGAGAACTAGAAGACCTGGAAAATGAAAGAATCATGTTTTGCTAACATGTTTAGCAATGAACTTACTTTCCACATCAACTGCCCTCCTTTGTGGTGATCAGAAGGATTATGCTCTGCAAGATGTTAGACCAGGGCCATCTTTAAACTTTAAAAAATTTTCAAATCATAAAGTCTTTCCCCACCATGACCAGTGGTTAAATTATTCAAAATTACATTAAAGAAGAAGATCCCAAGTTACTTTATTAACTTACATGCTGGGCTTGCACACAGAGAATTAATTTATGTCTTTGTGTTAAAATGTAATTGGCATATAAGTGTTGTGCCTCAATTATTAAATTATGATATATTCTCTTGGAATGCTTAAATATAGACAACTGAAGTTTTCACTAAAAAAATTAAATTCATGTCCATGCCAATAAAAGTTTTAAAGGCTATTTAAAAGAGGAAGCCTAAATGTTGTATCTTCATTTCATGCCTACTGTCTCAGAGTCAGCCTTGATGCTGGCCAAGCCTCTTGCCCCACAATGACTCAAATCTGCGAACAAGGTACCAGATGACCACACAGGTTCTTCAGATTCTAAAACCATTCTAGAGATTCTCTTTTCTTCTTCTCAGGAAGTTAATGTCTGTATACTATAAACTAATTCACTTTCACTTCCTATTGCCTGTTGTTTCTCTCCAAGAATTTTGACTATCCAGAGAGAGAGGCGAACTCTTCTCTTCTGTCCTGTAACATCTGTTTTGATGAGTACATTTGGCAAGCAACCAATTCTTGCCCAGTACATCTTCCCTATAGCCACTTTGGGGAGTGGAGGTTGAATCCAGTACATTCTCACTGAGCTACATCCCCAGCCCTTTTTTTAATTTTGAGACAAAGTCTTGCTAATTTACCCAGGCTACCCTCAAATTTGTGATCCTCCTGTCTCTGCCTCCTGCATAGCTGGGAGTAGAGGCATGCATCACCACAGCTGATTCCACTGCCACTTGAATTTGTAAGTGTATCCCATATTGTCAGGTTTTGAACAAACAAGGCTATGTAATATGTGTGTGAGTGCATGTATACGTGAGTACATGTGTCTCCTCTGTGCATAGGTACCTGTCTGTCTGCGGCCACCCAGGACTAAAGGGCATGGGTCTTACCTATCCCTTCTTCTTTGCCCAATCCAAAATCACTTGAAAATGAAAAAGGAGAGAGCTATTACTATAATGATTTGATCCAATTATATCCAAGAATAATAAGCCATATCAGAGATGGCGCTGACAGCAAAGGAAAAAAGAAAGGGACACCTCAAGGAAAGGGCAGACACAGGAGCAGACCTGTCTTTCCAATAGTATTTAAATGTCAGTGTTTCTTGGGGGAAAAAATGTGTAAACATTGCTCTCTTAAAAACTCACCTGGGTGGGAAGCTCCAATGAATCGCTGCCCTTCTTGACCCCAGCAATGGCCCAGCTCCACTGTAAGATGTTAGACTGCATTAGAGGCCACTGCACACTCACATTCCAAAACTGAGTGAAGACTCCGCACCTATTAAAAGATAACTTGCCCCACCCACTATCCCACCTCCACTCACCCACAGGCTACTTTCTGTATCCATAAATTTAACTACTCTAGATACTTCATGCAAATGGCATCATAAAATAGTTGTTATTTTGTGACTGACTTATTTCATTAAGTATAATGTCCCAAGGTCCACCCATGTTGTAGCAGGTACCACAATTTCCTTTATTTCTAAGGCTGAATAATACAGTATTCCTCCCTCTCTCTCTCTCTCTGCTCTCCCCTCTTATTGTGAATCTTTTACCTTGATCATGATGGTGGTTACACTACTAAATGTATTTGTTAAAACTTAATAGAAATGAACATTAAGATGAGTGAGTTTTACTATATGCAAATTATACCCAAATTTTAAAAAATATAAAATGAAAAGTCTTATAGAAACTGAGGGTTGAGAAGCTCCAGCAAACTAGAAAGAGTTCTGTTTCCAAGAAAAAAGAACAGAGTCGATCAAAGAAGACCTTTGGAAAGAAGTAACACCAGAACCTGGTCAAACTGGAGTCCTCAGACTCAAATGGCCCACAGATGTTCGGCACAATGGCAAACAAATCCAACTTTGTCCCACAATCATGAATATCCAGAATAACAAGAAATACAAAGGAAAGAGAATCATAAAGTCAAGAAGACTTCTCATCAGTCAAGAAGGAAGCACAATGACAACCTGGCAACAACTGCAACACTTCAGGTGAAATGACCGTGATCCCAGAATCCTCTAATCAACCAAACTATCAGAGTAATGGAAGAGGACAGATAATGCAAACAACTAGAAGAAAAAAATACAAGGACCTGCAACACTTACTTTCTAAACATCCCAACAACCTTTGTAGGAAGTTATTACAGATGTGCTCTAGCAAAATGTAGAACTAATCATAAAAGAAAAAGGCATGGAATAGAGGAAACAGTGGATCTAAGATAAAACAAAGATTTCTCAAGAAGACAGCTGTGTACCCAGAAGACCAATTAGTCTAAATTGGGACAGGAAGCTGGAGGAAGGCAGAAAAAAATAAAAAAGATTTGAGAGATTTAGCACTGTGCTCAAATCTGTGGTGAGAGATACTACAGCAACAGGATAAACAGCATGGCCCCTAAAGCCAGAGGGCCTTGGTTCAAATCCCAGCTCTAAAATTTAATGCTTGAGTGGCCTTGGACCATTTGCTTAGTTTACTTCTATTTTTCAACCTCCTCATCTGTAATAATTCCTACATCATAGGTGGTGATAAGGATTGAATTAGTTAATCATATAAAACACTTGGATATTCTTAGGCACATTAAGCCCTTAATAAAGGCCAGCATGAGGAGAGTAATGATGATGGTAGAAAAAGCAAGCAATCTAAATTTTTTAACTCACAAACTACAGGAGAAAAGGGAAAGAAACTGAGTAAGAAATGGAATGAAAGATCTTGGTTTTATAAAAACAATAGTTATATGATGATAATATAAACACTGGTCATTGATTTAACTAAAAATAGTGATAAAACCACAATGGTAGCATAGATGAAGACAATGTTGGAAGTCATAAAAAAGTTAAATCCTCAGCTATCAGACTAGAATGTGAATATATTACACATTAACTGATTATTTAAGAAATAACTATCAAAACTCATTAATTAGTGATCTTGAGGTAACTACCTGAAAAAATTTAAAGTGGTTGCCTCTATCACAACCAAAAGCATTACAGAAAATATGATGGGATCCACACTTTTAAAAAGGCATAGTGGCACATGCCTGTAATCCCAGCACTCTGGAGGCTGAGTCAGGAGGATTGCCACAAGTTCAAAGCCAGCCTGGGCTTCATAGTGTTCAAGGCCAGCCTGAACTACCCAGTGAGTCACTGTCTAAAAAAACAAACAAATAAATGGGAAAAGAAGTTTAAAAGTTTGTGTAGTACAATTGGGAACGTTTTAATAGTGTTAGATGTTACAGATTTTTGTACATGATCTGGTATTGTGATTATTTGGGAGGAAAATGTCTTTTTTCTTAGGAAATATTTTTTCCTGAAATATTTAAGGGTAAAATATGGTATGTGAGACCTAGAATAACAAAAGCAATTCTAGGCAACAGAGACATGGCAGGGGTATTACAATCCCCAACTTGAAACTATACTACAAAGCTACTGTGATTAAAAACAGCATGGTACTGGCAAAGAAACACACCCGACCAATCAGTGTAATAGATTAGAAGATGCAGAAACAACTCCAGGCATACTCAGCCACCTCATCTTTGACAAAGGAGCCAACCACCCTCATTGGAGGAAAGATAGCCTATTTAATAAATGGGATTGGAAAAACTGTATTTCAACCTGCCAAAGGTTAAAACTAGACCCATATCTATCACCATGCACTAAATTAAGTTCAAAGTGGATTAAAGATCTAAATATTAAAATGGAAACACTAAACTTGCTGGAAGATAAGTTAGGTAGGACTCTTGAAGACATTGGCATAGGAAAAGGCTTTATGAACAAAACCTCAGTAGCACAGGAACTAGCTCAAAGAACCAACTGGGATCTCATCTTATTAAAAAGCTTCCACACTGCAAGAGAAACCACCAACAGAGCTAAGAGACAACCTACAATCTGGGAAAAAAATTTTAGCAGCTATACCTCAGACAAAGGACTACTATCTAGACTATATAAAGACCTGAAAAGAATCAGACCCCCTAAATTCAAAGACCCAGTTCAAAAATGGGCATATGAAATGAACAGACATTTCTCAGAAAAAAGAAGTAAAAGCAGCAAATAAATATATGAAAAAATGTTCAACATCAGTGGTCATTTGAGAGATGCAGATGAAAACAACACTGAGATTCCACCTCACCCCAGAAAGAATGGCTGCTATCAAGAAATCAGCCAATAACAAATGCTGGCGGGGTTGTTGGGAGAAGGGGGCCCTTCTCCATTGTTGGTGGGAGTGCAGACTGGTGCAACCACTGTGGAAATCAGTATGGAGATACCTCAAAGAACTAAGAGTAGAGGTCCCATTTGACCCAGCTATTCCCCTGCTGGTTATCTTCCCCAAAGAATTAAAAGAATCATACCACAGAGATATATATGTGCACCCATGTTTATAGCGGCACAGTTTGTAATAGCTAATGCATGGAAACAGCCCAAGTGCCCATCAACTGGAAACTGGATAAAGATGTGTTTTTTCTTTTTATAAAATGGAGTACTACTCAGCCATAAAGAATGAGAAACTAGAGACATTTATAGCTAAATGGATGCATACTGAGGCCATACTCTTAAGTGAAATAAATAAGACACGTGTAAATACTGAATAGTTTCTCTAGAGTGAGAAACTGAAAGTGTAAAAAAGGATTAAAATGATTAAAATGAATAACTGATAATTTGAAATAGGAAGAAAAGGTCCAAAGGGTTAGGGGAAGTGGGAGGGGAAGTGGAAAGAAAGGAAGGGAAAGGAAAAATTATGAGAAAAGGAAAAAATGGAAAAGTCTTTGTAAATAGGGAAGGGTGGAGGGGTTGAAGGGAGGACAGGAAATGGGGAAAAAATAAGAACCAAGATACATCCTGTACAGGCACAAGCATCCAATGATAAATGTAAATGTATTGAACACCTAAAATGTACCAATAAAAGAATTTAAGCAAAAAAAAAAATATGGTATCTGAAACTAATTTTCAATGAGGAAAAACTTAAGATACTACATATATGTTTGTGCACACACCAGTTCTAAATGTACATACATATATACACATAAACATATACACAGAGAAGTAATGTAACAAAATGTTATATATTAATTGTTGAATATATGTGAAAAGTGTTTATTACACTCTTCTTTCAATTTTTCTGTTTAAAATTTTAATAACTAGAAAAGATTTCTATTATAAGTAAACTTTTCTGCTACTTTTTTAACCATGCACATGAATTACTTTCAAAAACAAATTTTTACAGGAAAAAAATCTTACTACTACTTCCCTTAAATATCCAAGCTAGCTAAAATACAGAAGTTGTTCACAACTTCTATTCTTTTTTAAAATCACGTAAGAGCTGAGCTTCTATTTTCACATTTTCTTCATGTTGTTTTATTAGCAAATTATCATATAATGAACCTATGGGTTCTGTTAACTAAAATGTATCATGCTAAAATCACAGTCCACCCACTTAAGATCCTATAAACAGGACTAAAAGAATGTTTCTTTGAATACACAGCATCAGATTCAAGGGTTTTTCCTCAGTCTGTCCACAAGAATCTCCTACATTTTGAGTAGAAAAAAAAATTTTATCTGCACTTTAAAACATTAGAATTAAAGGAAATGGCTACATAAAGACCTGAGGATAAGTTTGCTGGTAAAACAAATGTCTGTGTTTTGTTCATCCACCAATACCCACAGGACATAAATCATGTTGTAAACTTGTTTTCTTACAGAGATAATCGCTGTTCTTTAAAGTAATTATTGCAAAAGAAAAAGAACTGCATCTAATTAATATATTAAATATAATTTATCTTTTTCATAATTTTTCTTGTGATTATATTTTTGGGGTATGTTGTTATAATTACCCTCTTTTATACATAAGGAAATAAAGAAATAAACACTATGGGAACTAAAACAACACAAATCTAAACACAGCTGTCTTTGGGGAGAAATCTTCTAGTCCAGCTTCCAAGTAGTCTTTACATGAAATGAGATGAGTACAGCTAAGTAGTCTACAGATACTGAGATGCAACATCTGTTATCATCATCAAGAATATATTTAGACCACAAAAGCGAGACCTTCAAGATTACTTAATGCTAGATTCACATGGTAGATGAAGACCCTGCGGCCCAGAGCATGAATCTCTCTCACTGCTGGAGCTATTCAGTAATGGGACACAGGACCAGAACACAGGCCTGGTCACCCCTATTCTCCCTACAGCTGACCTGGTGCCTAGATGAAGTATTTTCCAAGATGCAGACTCAAATAAATGCATGGGAATAATGAGTGGGAAGAAAAGTGCTGCAAATATTTCTAATGTGTTCAGAATTAAATTGGTTGTCTTAATGGATTGGAATGAAAGGAGATTTTCAGCTTAGGTAATTTTACAATAAAAAGGGAGAAGAGAATTGTTGCTCCCTCCGGTTTTGTTGTTTCATAAAAAGTAATTTTAAAAATATTACTTGTGGCAAAACTGTTTCAAAAATGTTGAATTGTGTCCATTAAAAGGGGCATTTGATCAAATCATCAGGGGCATTTAAGAAGCCAACTGAGAGTACAGAATTATTCAAACCTTAAAGAAGAAAGGCTATTAAGCCAGAGGGAGCTGGTGTGAACTCCATTATACCTAGTCTGAGTTGACAGAAACAGCAATACAGGAAATGGAATTAACACTTAAATTGCTATCTGAAAAGTCAAATCCAAATGCAACCCAAAATAGATATGAGACATATAAAGGAAGAAAACAGCCTCCAAATCGAAAAACACTTAATGGTAATTCGATTAGAGATACTAGGTATCTTAAGGGTACATTGATGGTGCTTATGGAAAGACAGAAGCTTAAATCAGAGCTACAGTTGGAAGTGCCCACTGAAGCCTTGTCTGAGGAGAAAATGAACTTGACTTGAAAAATGTGCTAGCCTGAAGATCCAAGAAACCCATATCTTTTTTCAATTTTAATCTAGCCCAATTGTTTCAACCTGGAAGGCTTTGCTATTTCACCCAGATGTTGCTGCAAATGCAACTCTGTGTACCTTCAAGTTATGAGTTCATTGTGACACTGAGACAGACAATCCTATCTTAGATTAATGTTTTCCAAACTATGGAGAAAGGATGTATCACCACTTGTGTTTTCTCAGGCATGAAGTCTTCTTTTCTTACAGTAAGACTGGAACACATTAAATCAGTGTCAATCATAGACAGATTAGAGCAAATCAAGAACTAAGTGCCTTCACATTTAGTGATAGTTTTAGTGGTAACTGTCTAAGGATAGATAACACAAGCAGCCCATGTTTTAACAAATGTTTAAGGCATCTATTAACCTATTCTCCAGAGTACTTATATATAGTATCAAGAAAATCAAACCTGAAATACTTAATGGCTATAATTCTGAAAGAACTTTCCTAAAGAAAGGATATGTTCTAAGACAGATGTTTCTCATTATCTTCTTACTAACAAATGTAGAAAGAATGATGGAAGCATTATTTTGCTATCATCACAGAGGTAGCTGATCTGAGTGGGAGTTATCACTCAATATTGGTGGATTGAGTTTTGATAAGAAACAGGATGTTGGGAAAATCGTCAAAAATCTCCCCACAAAATATTATCCAGTTACAAGCAGAAAAATAATAAATTTAATATGGATAAACCTGGCATATACCAAATAATGGGCCAACGTTGCCAGTGGTGGACAGGTTGGCATCCTGTGGCTCCAATGTGATTCCCTGGAAGCAGCCTGGCTTCCTGACTGTGCCCTCCACTGAAAATGCATTAGCTGAGCCTATTCATGAAACATCAGAAAGATCCATCACCTTACATAACTAAAGGCCTGCACTTTTCCAAACTGTGATGGGTACAAAAGACAGGGAAAAATTGAGGAATTTTTCCAAATGAAGGAATCCAAAGAGTCATGAAAATTAAATGCATTGGACAGCATCTTGGACCAGAAGGAATAACACGTATTGTTGAGTTCACAAGGTTGATATTATAAACTGAATGGTAGCATTGTACCAATGTTCGTGTTCCAATTTGGAGTGTTGTACACTGGTTATGTAGAACAACACTGCTTGAAGGAAATACCCACTGAAGTGCTTTAGAGGTAATGGGACAACATGTTTGCAGCTTACTCTTATTTAAAAATACAGACTAAAGAGCTCACACACACTCTCAGATGGACACACTCATCCATACTCATACACACAGAGTAAGCACACACAATAGAGCAAATACAGTAAAATGTTAACAACTGAGGAACCCAGGAATACAGGAGTTCTTTGTTCCATTTGGCAGCTTTCCTGCAGGTTTGGAATTATTTCAAAATTAATTATTGAAAATAATCCATTGGAGACATATATATATTATAATCTAGACAATATATTTAATTGACAAGGATGTCAATATGAAAACAAGCCTATCTTTTCAGCCACTAAACCTTTACAATCTTAGTTGGCTCAAGTCTGCTACAGGCAATATAATGCTTTACAATTCCTTGTGAAAGTTACTGTAGTTGTGGACAATCAATCAGATCCTCCTTCATGAGAAATTTGAACAAAGACAAAAAGTCATTTGGCTAATCATATCAGAGAAGCAGCAAAAGAGGGCACATCTTCTCATGGAATCCTATGAATCTGATTCATCAACTGGACTCAAGAGCTTTACACGGGCAACTACTGGGCCTGGCGCTCAGCTGTGTCCCTCAATGACTGGGACTGTTGCTCCAATCTCATTACTTTCTATACAGGTGTGTCCCGCTCAGTTGTGAGGTACCCAATAAATAACATGTCACCAACAGTCAGATACCAATGGAGGCTATAGGAAGTCCTTAATATATGTCCAAAGGGATGTACAAAATATTCATTCATCAGTAAGTGGACAAACAAAACATCCTTTTATAAAACAGAATTACTATATAGCAGTTAAAATAAATAACTTAGGTCCACATCAAGGAATGTCTCAGAAAAGCAGATTATATAATGACAACTATTATATGCATCACGTGTTTTCAAAACTGATAAAACAATACAGTATTTAATTCATGAACACAATACCAGAATGTGCAGAACTATTAGAAACAGATGAGAAGATGACACACTGGATCCATAATAAGTAGCTCACTGCAAGATGGGAGACAGACATCAGACTGGACCAAGTAAATTTATCTGTAATGTTTTATTTCCTTTAAGAAACAAAAATGATTACAGGTGCAAAAATGTTAATAATTTTCTATTCTGGATGGTAGATATAGAACAAAATGCTTTTTGTGTAGTTAGGTTGGTACGAGGGGCTTAATTACAACCTACTGAATCATTTCCAGGCCATATAATTTAACACAAAATACTGGCACATGACTGGGGTCTGAAGTTCGTCCTGACTCACAGAGCGTGAGCCCAAACCTCACACTGAATAGATTCCAATTCCGCGGTATCTGATGTGAGACTTTTACATGAATGTACTTGCACTGAATGTTTTAACACTTTGTAAACCACTGTTAATTTTCTCCATAGTAAAATTAAAATGAAGAATTCCTACTCCACTGCTTTTCTCTGACATGAAAAGATACACGTTGGATAAGTGTTTAATTAGCATGATTTGGTTTCCATGAGCCAATTTTTTAAAAATGTAAACCAAATATAAAGATACCCTCTATGTTTCACCTTTAAAAATGCTAATTTGGACATGCTAATAAGAAAGCATAATTGGCACCTACTTAATTCTATCACCCATAAAAACTACCATAATATGTTTACCAAGAAGTACAAATCAACCTACCGACAAGCATTTACTGTAAAAGTGCTATGTGGCCCCCTTATCCTGTTTTTAGAGGAGCTGGGTTTACACACCCAAATAATAACTGTCTATCACTATATCATTACTATGGGGAGACCAAAAGCTCTAGGAGGAATGGCCTTAACTTAGGGTCTTACCATCTAACTGGGGAGATTAAAAGCACAACTAAAATGAGTTTGTGCTAAATAACAATAATGATTATGTAGGCAACCAGCAATGAGGTGAGGAAAAGCTCATAGTGAATGTTACGAAATGGGTGAGGAGACTCCAGGTAGAACACACATGAGCCATATACAGAGGTGGAAATGATTTTAACTGGTAGAAGACAAGACAGCTCTCATTACACATGAGCAAATTTTTGGCAAGCTATGGGAAACAGAATTGGACAGGTGCAATTACAGTAGTTTGGATAGAATACTAAGCATTTGGGAAGGCTTATTGATTTTTAAGATGAGATTTGACCTAAGACAGGATTTAACCTGTTGATGATAACTATGTTTTAAGAAAATATAAAAGTGATGTTGATGTAACTTTCTAAGAACTCTCCATACATCACCAGTTGTAAAATCAAAGTCTTGATAGTGAGCTACAAGGCCCTATGTAATCTGAGTGCCTGCTCCCTCTCTCATCTCATTTCCTACTTTTTCACCTTCCCCACTTTCGGTTGCACTGGTTTCCCACAAGCCTCACTCCTGGCAGCCACTCTCAAACTGGCAACCTTAATGTGAAGCTCCCTCTCCCAAGATCTCTTCCTCAGATATCCTCATGGCTTGCTCCCCATAACCTTTTAGGTCTGCATTCTTGGGAATGTAGGATGGTGCAGCCGCTGTGGAAGATACTATGGCAATTACTCAAAAATTCAATCATAGAATTACTATGTGATCCAGAACTTCTATTTGTAGGTTTATAACGCAAAGATTTGAAAGTGTGACTCAAATATTTGTACACCCATGATCATAACATTAGTCACAACAGCCCAAAAGTGAAGCAATCCAAATGCCAATCAACAAATGAATGGATAAACACACCATGGTATATCCATACAATGGAATACTATTGAGCCTTCTAAGGGAATGGAATTCTCACATATACTACAACATGGATGGACCCTACAGACACCATGCTAAATGAAATCGTCCAGTCACAAAAGGGCAAATATTGTATGATTCCACTTACGAGATACCTAGAATAGCCAGACTCATAGAGAAAGAGAGCAAAATGGCAGTTGTCAAGGGCCGAGGGAACAAAGAAATGAGGAGTCTTTGTTATAGGTACGGAGTTCCAGCTGGGGATGATGATGAAGTTCTGGAGAGAGGAAGGGGTGGTGGCTGCACCACAATGTTAATGTACTTTGCAACACAACATAATGCACTCAAAAATGATTAAAGTGGTAATTTTTATGTTATATGTATTTTACCTCAATACAAAAGGTCAAAGTCCTCTTCTTAGCCCTTCCTATTTCATTTTAAACTGCAAACTCCCTCCCCATCTGGCACTTCTTACCCCCATTCCTCTTCCCTGCAACCCCCCACCCTTCCCTGGCACTAAGCACAGACAGTCCTTTGCTTATCCAGCTTACCCTACAGTGCCAGCAGCTGAGGGCAGGCTCCTGCCTTTTTGCACCTCCAAGGCCTCCTGCCGTGCCTGGTATATAATAAACGGTAGCTGAATGAACTCTTACTGTTATGCCAGCAAGCCTGGAGCGGAGGGAGGCTGCAGGGAAAATCAGCTACTCAGGGGCATGGCTGGAATCTAAGAAGAAGATGGAGAGGGTGGGCATGTGGAGTATCTATTATAAAAGAGAAAAAAGTGTGAACCTGAAAGACACTGCAAGAATAGGTTTTATAAGATTTGGAAGAGAAATAAAAAAGAAAAGTGTGTCAGGATGGGCTCTATTTTGAGACAAGAAGAATGGATGCACCAATAAAAGAAAGGGGAACAGGGAATCAGTCTGAGGAAACATAAACCAACACAGAGCTCACACATCAGAGCTGGCAGTGGCGATCCACGGCTCCTCCAAAAGATGGCTCAAGTCAAAGCAGCAACAAATTCACCACGAGGGCATTTATAAAGAAAGAACACCAAAGGGCAGAGGGCACAATGCTGGTGGGAACACCAGAAGGTTGAGAGTCAGCAAAGAGAGAAAGAATAAAACATTAGGAAGACAAAATGTTTAGGAGGTGGAGGGGATTAGGAGAAACAAATGCCACTATGTTTCACAAGGAGGGTCCTGATCACCTTAGAAAAGGGTTTTAAAGGCTGGAGTGCATTTAGTACTATAACTGTTTTCAAAATTGTGATGTTTATAAAAAGAAGCCCACATTAGTTTTGGTGTTGAGATGTCTTCTGCCAGAGAGAAATGGCGAAAGACACTGACTAGAAGACAGCTCCCAGGAAGGCTCAGGGCATAGACCTGGGGAGGCCTGGTACCAGGAGCTGCCATTCAAGATCAGTTATAATCTTCCATCATGACTGTTGTTTTTTGGTTTTGGGTTTGGTTTTTTTTTTTTTTTTTTTGGTACTGTGGATCGAACTCTGGACCTTGCGATTGCAAGGCAGGCAGAGGAACCACTGAGTTAAATCCCCAGCCCTTGTTTTGTTTTTTGAGACAGGGTCTTCTTATGTAGCCCAGACTGGCCCTGAACTCCCTGACTCAAGCAATCCTCTCCCTCTGCCTCCCAAATAGGTCAGAATGCAGGTATGTGCACTGTGTCCAGCTTCTTCCATCAGTACTGATAAAGGCCTCCCCAACTTCTCCGTGGGGAGCATCCTTGGGTTCGATATTTCAAAGCCATAATTCATCTAAATTTCACTTGAACTGAAACCACTCCACTGCTCACAACCTAGTGATGGTGTCCTATGTCAAGGCCTCCCAGGGGTCTCCAAGGCTCCACAAGATCAGCCCTGCCCCATTCACACCCGTCACCAACTAGCCTGCTCCTGTTCCCCACCCTGTTCACTCTGACACCCCTCTGCCTGGAACAGGTTAGACAGGCACTGCCTTGGGACCATCTCACTAGCTTAGGTCCACCTGCAACACATGCATGCAGGTGTCTGTCGTTTTTCCTTTACTTCTTTAATTCCTTTCTTATTTACTTGCTTCTGTGATAATTATCAGAACCTAACACGTGTGATTTGTTCATGATTTACAGCACTAATTGCCTGATGGTACAATGAACATGCTCACTTGATATTTGTAAAATTTTTAAATCTAAGTTAATTTCTCCTAATATGACTCAACAAAACTGTAACACAACTCGATCATCTTCTTTATAACGAGAAGATCCTGCTCTGCCAGCCATGTTTTCTCTTCCCTAAGTATTCTATCTGGCTCCATTAAGTATTTCCCAGCTTCCCCTGCTGACTTCTGACTGTGATTCATAGCACTTGACCTCATTTGAGACACAATTATAAAACAGGTCAGCTTTCCCTGCCTACACTGGATTAGAAATGGTAGGCTGGACGGACGACTTTTGAACACAGGTGTGTTGATAGCAGGAATTAACAGTTCTCAGAGAAACAGCATGAAAAGTATAAATAACAGCAACAAGTTCAAAATAGAGCATACAAGTTTAGGGATACAGAATTTGTGTTACTAGACATAATTGTTTTTAAAAACTTTAATCAATGTTAATAATAATGGTTGCAAACTGTCAAGAAAAGGTTACACTGAGTCCATCAATTGAGTTAACATGGCAGCAGTGGGAACCAGAAAAAGAATGTATGTGTGCATCCGTGTGTGTGTGTGTGTGTGTTTTAAGTGCAAAGAAAGACACATTTACTTCCAGGGAGATAAACTGGATGATTATCAGACAGTTTAGGAATGGAGACCTAAATTCTACTGACACCTTTTTTTAACCTACTGAATTTTGAGTAAATATAAATAATTAAAATAAAATAACCAATGCACCAGATGATAGTACAAAGGCAAAAGCAAAATGGAAACAGTACTATACTGCTCTCCTCAAAGGACCATGAGACAGATTAATAAACTTTACATGAAAACCCACTGGGAGCTACAATGTACACATGAGTCATAATTACTCTAGGGAAAAAACTACTTTATAATTTTCTCATTGTCAAGTTTCAATGCTCTTAACAATATGCTTAACGTACAAAAATACCATGAGAAGCTCCAACCGGGTTCAAGACATAAAAGGACGAGCCCCTTGACCCCCTGGGGAAGTGTTGTTTGTTTTGCCCGTTTTGCTATCTTTGTCGTTTAAAAAATGTGGTTTTGGGTCTTTGTATTGACCTGGAAGCAAAGGCTACAGACGGTGTACCCAAGGTATGGGTGCAGTCTGAAAGCAGAAAACTAAAACTAAACTGCATTTTTTGCAACTGTGCTAACCACTGATAATGTAAAAACCAAGTGATCCACTATTGTTTTGATTTTGAATAAAACATTTCTGATCAAATGTTGAACAGCTCCACACAAGAAAAGTAGAACAAAATGGTTAACTTTTAAACCTACTCCTCTCACTGTATTTATTGCCATATGAACTAAATACTGAAATGGACTTTGACAAGTATAATTCAGAAATCTGAAGGTCAGACTATCACAGATTTAAGGCTATAGTTTTCAGTTAGTTTGCTCCAGAAGAAGACAATTTTATTTCTGTCATTCAGACATTCCACGAGCCAAGCTGCACATCACAGAAGCAGTCAACCCTAAGCAAAGGAATGCAGAATTCCAGAAGAACCTGTTTACAGATGTATCCTCTGTCCAGCTCACTCAAGATAGCTGATAATGACCATTTACTCATCCATGTAACAGTGAGAAATTCTTATTTTAAGTATTTGCATGTACTTACAACATGTTAGACACAAGTTCTAATTTAAATGTTTATTTGATTCTCACAACTCCATGAGATAGATGCCACAGATCCTGATTTTACAGATAAGGAAACTGAGGCAGGGAAAAGTTAAGTAACAATCCAAGGTCCAAGAGCTAATAAATGTGGGAGTTGAGCAATGTGAGACCAGATTACAGACTTAGAAAGGAGAGGTGAAGGACAGAGGGAGTTTTCATCCTTAATCTGAGCAAGCTTGACACCAATCAGGCTGTTAGCAACGAACTACTTGCTTCCACCTGTTGTGGTCTTTTTGAATTACATGAATTTTATCTCTTCTATATGTTACACTATGGATGGCTTAGGTATTTATTGTGGGTGTCTTGTCCAATGCAGGAGCCTTATCTTATCAGTTCAACAATAATCACCTAACATCAAGAACTCTGCCCACAATAAGACTGTAATACCCACTGGTTAAGGGGTACTCATCTAAAATTGATTCCTATCATTGCTAATCTGCACCTGCCTATCCTGGTAGCTGAGAAATTAAAGAGATGAGGAAATAGAAGACAGAAGAATAAATATATATCTCATGACTTGATTTCAAAGGCCAACCTGAGTGTTTTCACAGGTTATCCTATTTAAAGGCTAAAAGAGATCAAATGTTAACAATAAGGTGAATCCAAGAGGCTAATAAGGGTGATTTTAAAACAAATTATCCCGACACCGGGGATTTAGCTCAGTGGTTCCACTGCCTGCCTCACAAGTGCAGCGTCCTGAGTTCGATCCCCGGCACCAAAAAAAACACAAATTATCCCCTAGTTTTAAAAGCACTATAAGAATCCAGGCATGGTGGTTCACACCAGTAATCCTAGCACCCTAGGAGGCTGATATAAAGGGTCGCAAATTCAAGCCCAATCTGGGAAATCTTGAGACTTAGAGAGACCGTGTCTCAAAAGAAGAATTTTTTTTTTTTTAAAGGCCAGCAGTACACAAGGTCGCTGGAACGAGAAGCAAAAATTTTGCTATTGGGTCCCAGGGGTAATGATAAGTCCTGAGTTCATGAATCCAGGCTATGAGAGAAACAGCACCATATACTGGATGGTGGTTCACAGCATATACAGCCTTCTGGAGAACTTTGCTCCACTCTTACAAGATATTGCCACATAGCTGGCACCATAATTGTATCTTCAAAAGGTCATTCAACCACTCTATCAATCCAGCTGTTTCTGGATGGCAGGAAACACAGAAAGACCTGTGAATTCCTGAGTATAAGCCCAGTGCCTTACTTCTTTGGCTATGAAGTACGTTCCTTGGTCAGGAGCAATGCTGCGTGGAATACCACGATGGTAGATAAGGAATTCTCTGAGCCCATGGGTGGTTACTTTTGCAGAAGTATTACATGCAGGGTAGGCAAATCTATACTTGAAATGAGTATGTATTCCCATAAGGATAAGAGACTGCCCTTTTCATGATGGAAGTGGTCTATATAGTCAACCTGCCACCAGGTCACAGACTGATCACCCCAGGGAATGGTCCCATTTTAGGGACTTAGTGTTGGTCACTGCTGCTGGCATACTGGGCATTCAGCAGTGGCTGTAGCTAGATCAGCCTTGGTGAGTGGGAGTCCATGTTGCTGAGCCCAGGCATGACCTACATCCCCTGCCACCACGACCACTTCGTACATAAGCCCATTGGTCAAGGACAGAGGAAAGAGGTTAACTGTCATCCACAGAAATGGTCATCCTACTCACTTGATTATTAAAGTTATTATTATTAAAGCTTACCTTCTGACAAGCATTTACATGGACACAAATATCTTCACATCCTTCACTGGTATGGAGAGGTCTATCCATATACCTCTTCCCCAAATGTCTCTGTCACCAACTTTCTAGTCCCTTCCAAGTCCCTGAACATCCTGCCAGATCATTGGCCACAGACTATAATTTGGTATATAATCACACATCTGGCCAATTTTTTCCTTCCAAGCAAAATGTACAACAAGGTGCACGACCTGAAGTTCTGTCCACTGTGAAGATTTCTCTTCACCACCATCTTTCAGGTATGTCCTAGAAAGGAGCTGTATGTAGTGCTGCCATTGTCCACTTTCAGATGGCGCTTGCATAAAAGTGAAAAATCATCTGTAAACCAGCCCTAGTCTTCTCTTCCTCTGTCAACTGATCATAAGGTACACCCCATGAGGCCATGGATGCATGCTGGGGAACAGAAGATAATATATGAAGAGCAGAAAACATGGGCATTTGTATGTAACACTTGTATATTCAAGACCTGCTCAGGCTCAATCACATATATACCACTTTTTTTTTTTTTTTTTTTTTGTACCGGGGATCAAACTCGGGACCTTGTGCTTGTGAGGCAGGTGGCGGATATAACACTTCTTTTTGATAATGGACAGTGCTGTGCACATCCAGCTTTATGACTTGATGGGTCAGATGGCACCCAGTTCATGGTCAGGTCACATGGTAACTTGGTTTCCCATGGACAAGCAGTCAGTTTGCCCTAAGGCCCAGGAACACACCAGGAGCTCTCTCTCAAAGACAGCAGAGCTGTCTGCAGATGATGATAGAGGTTTACTCCAAAATCTAAGGCCCTCCACTGTGATTCATCTATGTGGGCCTGCCAGAGGCTCCGAGGATGTCCACATCTGCCACTGACACCTCAAGTACCACTGGATCTGCTGGATCACACGGACCCAGTGGCAGAGCAGCCTGAACAGGTGCCTAGACCTGTTTCTAAGGTCTTGTTCTAAGCCCCACTCAAAAACAGCAGCTTTTTGAGTGATTCAATAAATGGGCTGGAGTAACACACCCAAGTGAAGAATGGGCCAAAGAGGTCAACTAGCCATTTTGCCTCTTTCTTGTAGGAGGGGTCAGATACAAAAACTTCCCTTAGAAGGGATATCCCTGTGTGCCCCACATCACTGAACTCCTATACATTTTACTGAGATAGAGGAACTTTGAATTTTTGCTGGATTTGTTTTCCATCCTCTGACACACAAATGCTTTGCTTTCCCAAGTCCAGAGTGGTTGCTACCTCTTGCTTACTTGGTCTAATTAACATAAAATCAATGTAATAGACCAACGTGAAACCTTGTGGAAGAGAAAGATGATAAAGAGCCCTGTGAACTAAGTTATAGTACAGGGCTTGAGAGTTGATATAGCCCTGAGGTAGGACAGCAAAGGTGTATTGTTGGCCTTGCAGCTGATAGCAAATTGCTTCTAGCGGGCCTTATGAACAGGTATGGAGAAAAAGACCTTTACCAAATTAATAGCTATATACCAGACACCAAGAGATGTGTTAATCTGCTCAAGCAAGGAAACCACATACAGTACTGGAGCTGCAATTGGAGTCATCCCTTGATTGAGCTTACAGTAATCCACTGTCTTTCTCCTGCATGGGCCAAAGAGAGTTAAATTGGGATGTGGTGAGAACCATCACCCATGCATCTTTCAAGTCACTGATCCCTGCAAATTAATCTCTGCAATCCTTCCAGGGATGTGATACTCTTTTTTGATTTACCATTTCCCAGGTAGAGGCCATTCTAATGGCTTCCATTTGGCCTTTCCCACTAAACATCTTACAAAATAGCAAGAGAAAGGAAATTACACATTTAAATTAACCTGACACCAAAGTGTCATTTGTTAGCAAAATAGGGACCTTCTCTGCAAGCTCCCTTCAAATATATTTTGGCATCATCTTCACTGTCATCGTGCAGTCTCTTCTTTGAAGTCCTTTCGAAAGCAGAAACTAAGGAAAAGAAGAAGCTCCAGGCCCTCCATGGTTAGCGAAATCCAATACAGCCTCTCTTTCCTTTATGTTTTATAACTAGAAGCTCTGGGCACTGCAGAAACTGAGTCCCTGGGGCTAAAGATGAGCAACAAAGGGAAAAATAGGTTGTGGCTTATGCCAGAAAAGTCCTGCCCTTTAGATTTAGTAGAAGCACTTGTACAATACTCAAAAGTTGCCCACCAAAAGACAAAAGCAATTATCTGACGACTGAAATGTTAACAAACCAGGTGAATTATGGCAAAGAGTCAAACTTAGAGAAGTGATCTCAAAAAGGTGAATTTCTGGGTTTGGAGTTTTGGTTTATATCTAGATGTTCGTGCACTCACAGGCAGGGTTTTGGGAAGGTGACTGGGTTGTGGAGGCTTATACCTGACTTGCCATTAGGACCTGGGCTCTGCTCAGATTGTAACCAGCTCCCTCTAGCTCTTGGGTCCTTCTCCTGGGGCAATCAAGATTGAAGTCCACAAGACAGCAAGCAGCAAGCAGTATGTTTATTAGAATAAAAGGAAAAGCTCCCTGCTTGTTGGGTAGGGGTTTTGTAAGAGACTGTGGCCCTGTCTTTTCTATCAAAGGACAGAACAGGAGCACCTCCATCTTAAACTCTAGTTCACCCTAGGCTGCCCTCCTCTACCCCTCTCATCAAGGTTGCAGTTGTTACAGTTACGAGAAATGTCTGTGGCTTGGACTCCAGGAACACCTAGCACCAAGGACTTTCAGTTCCCTATGAGCGAAACCACCCTTAGCCACTCTTCAGGACCCACCCTACCCCACCCCCAGACAATAGGAACCTTCAGGCCAGCCACTGGGGAGAAGGTCAGCTACTCCCTCAGGCCTTAGGATACATAAGGAGCTGCTGCAGCTCAGTGTGCTTGCTACCTTGCCTTAGGCGGGTAGCAAATACTTCTACAGAAGTAAAAGTGACTTGGTGTCTGAGGGCTTTATTTCTGCACTGACAAATTGAGTCTGGGGCTTACTGCCAAAAGTTCCATAAGGCGGACACCGTAGATGTTTAAATCCACTGGCTTTTTATACAGTTATTGGTACAGGTCAAGGTATAAGCCTCCACAACCCAGTCACCTTCCCAAAGCCCTGCCTGTGAGTGTACAAAGAGCAGAGGAACATCTAGATATAAACCAAAACTCAAAACCCAAAAATTCACCTTTTTGAGATCACTTCTCTAAGTTTGACTCCTTGCCACAATTCACCTGGTTTGTTAACATTTCAGTCCGCAGATAATTACTTCAAGTTATCTACTCAGGACCTGTGCTCTATCTTTCTAGCTTCCTCAATGTCTCTCTCATTCAAGGAGAGGTAGGTGGCCTGGAAGGGCTTATCTCCTTTTCTGGCTCCCCCCTTCATGCTCTGCTTCCTGTCTACCATGCCCTGAGCAGCTCTCCTCTGCCATACCTCTCTGCCATGCCTTCCTGCCTTGGAAAGCCAGCGAGCTAAGGACTAAAAACATGAGCCAAAACAAATCTTTCCTCCTTTAGGGTGTGGGTTTCAGTCAGTGTGTCCCAGTGATGAGAGTGACTTAGACCCAGTCAGAGTTCCACAGCACAACGGGAGAGCAGGAAGACTGTAGTGGGCACAGCTAACACCCCAAATGGAGGCCTATCCGTCCAGACACAGGCATCTGGAAAAAGAGTCTTGCAGGCAAAAAACGGTTGGAGGTGAGAGAAATCAAGGAGAGGAACAAGATGGAGAAGGGAATATCCTAATTCTATACACAAACCAGTGCAATTCCTGCCTTCATCCTGAACTGTGCATTCATGACACAGACCCAAAGAGGCACAGGAAAGGCCTGAGAATAGAACTAAGCATGAAAACACTGCCCAAGTCCCAGACTAACCCACAAGCACAAGCATGAGACAGATCCAAAGCAGCATCACAGCAAACACTTTAAAACCTGCAATGAAATTAGACCTTTACCCACAAAAAGCGAGACAGAAATTCAACCTAAATCTAACTAGTTTCGCTATCTGCTAAAACCAAACAATCCATTGTTCATAAGATAATAATAGGACCCAGAATTTACACAGCATACCATACACAATGTCCAGGATACAATCCAACTTCATTCCACATACAAAGAACTAGTAACAAAGCACAACCAGTTCTAATAAAAAAAGACGATCAGGTTCCAACCCTGAGATAATGGAATGAATGGAAAAACAGAAGTTCTCAAAAGAGAAACAAACTAGAGAAGAACTGTGTGGGCATTATAGAAATAGAAAATATCTGAAATTAAAATTCTTTGGATGGCTCAATAAAATAAAACAGAAGTGACAGAGAAAAGAGAGAATGAACTTGAAGAATCCATAAAATTAACCCAAATGAAGAACAAACAGAAAGAAAAGAAAACAAATGAGCAGAGTCTCAGGGACATACAGGAGAACAGCAAAAGCTCTGGTATTTATTTACTGGAGAGTATTTTTGTTTTTTGAAGAGAACAAAAAGAAAAAAAACTGGCAAAACTATTTGAAAAAATAATTGCTGAAAATTTCCCAATTATTAAAAAATCCAAAGTCCAAGCTTATAAACTCCAAAGAGAATGACTTCAAAGAAAATCACACCTAGACACATCATAACCAACTGCTTAAAAGCAAAGATAAAGTATTTATGACAGCTAAAGAAAAATTATACATTATACACAGGGAAGGATGATTTGAATTACTTCAGATTTCTCCTCTCAAACCAGAAGAGGTCAGAAAGCATTGGGAAAACATCTTTAATATACTGAAGAAAAATACTACCTACCAACAAATCTAAATCCATCAATAATATACTCAAGAAAGAAAGCTTTAAAAATGACATCTTTAGATGCAAAGACAGCTAAAAAAAATTTGTTTTCACCAGACTTTAAAAGAAATGTTAATGGGAATATTTCAGACTTAGGTAAATGTCACTGGAAAGAAACTGGTCTACTCACAATTTTAAAAAAACAATAGAAAGAGTAAATACCCAGGTAAATATAAAAAGCTATTTTTCCTCTAATTTCTTTAAAACATACATGATTGTTGAAAGCAAAAATTACAACATTAATGGATTATCAATATATATAGAAGTAACATATCATGATTATCACATACAGCTAAGTGAAGAAAGATAAAGGAGTTTCTATGTTTGGAAGGTCCTGCATTTTACTTGAAGTCGGTATGGGCATATTGTAATTCCTAGAGCATTCATACACACATACAGAAAAAATATTTTCAAAGAGAGCAAAAAAAACCAACAGATAAGTTAAAATGAAATACTAAAAAGATTTAAATAAGTAAGACAGAAAGGAGAAAAAAGGAACAAGTAACAGTAACAAAACAAAATGGCATATATATATATATATCCAACATACAATATTAAATGTAAATGATCTAAACACATTCATTCTTGAGATCTGACAGTTTGTCAGAATTTTTTAAAATAACAAGAACAAAGTGTATACCATAATAAGAAATCTATTTTAAATATAAAGGCCTTGATATATTAAAAGTACAGGAATTTTTTAGAGGATATCACATATGTAATAATGAGAAGAAAGCTAGAATGGCTATAATAATTTCAATCAATCTCTGATGTGCCTCTCCCAATTTTTAATTCCTCTATATTAATATATTTACTTATAGTGGCTATATATATAACTACTTATAGTGGCTACATATTCTTCATTACTCGTGATATCATTTTTGAAGAATTAAGCTGTATTCATCAATGATTTACAAACACATCAGTATACTGCTTCCCTTTATGAATTTACCATCTAAAACAGACATTAACTCAACAGTTTACTTTTTTTTTAATCTATAGCAAATAGATTTAAAGTACAAAATGTTTGGGGAAGGTGTTAAGTTGAATATGTCAAGAGAAGATTTTATAGGCTTTAGGGATGGCACAGGATTCTCAATAAAAGTTCTCACAACTTAGGTGGTTTAGAGAAGTTACAACTTAGGTGGTGCTAGAGAAGAAATAATTCAAAAAAGCAGCCTGAGAATAAAATATTTTCAAAAGTATCTCAGTGCAAATTTTGAGTAAGCATACCTAAAGCAGATAGTCTACACAGTATACAGATAGATAAGCCTCTTTCAACTTTATTAGATTTATGAAGATTAGCAGCAGTATGAAATGCATCAGGCCTATCACTGCATCTTACATCATAATAATGAAGATAATGGTTTGAGATTTGCACCTATCAATGCTTTGACCTAAAAGTTCTCTCTGTGAAATTATAGCTTTGCCAATACTCTGCCAGTGAGCCAAGTCTTTTTTTTTTTTAAGATGAGAGAGAGAGAAGATTTTTTTAAAGAGGGTAAAAAGTTCTGCAAAGAAAATTCATCAGTTGTCTAAAACACATAGATCACAGGGTCTTCGGTACAATGTTTACAGGAATACACTAATTAAAACAGGGAGATGACTTGTGTTTTAAGAGAGAAAGGAACTGAACCCAGGTGTACACGGAGACCATCACTGGCTTTCCGGCCTCATGTTTTAACATGTATCTTGTGACTCGAGTTTTTAAGAAAACAATACTACTCTGCTGTAAAGAGTATTATCTCTATTTTACAAATGAGGCAACATACAGAAAAAGTGCTTTATCAATATAGACATCCCTCACTTTTAGGATGCAGTTCATTCCTGGAAACCACACAAAAATAATAATAATAATAATAAATTGGATTCCATAAAGTACTAAACTCATTTACTAGAATTGGTTTGACTTTAGCAATGAAAAATAATGATAAATAAGTAGATAAAGAGAAGGGGAAGTGAAATATTGCTCATTCCTTTCAATGTAACCAAGGAAATGTTTCAAGGAGTGAAGCTAACTATGCAAACAGGCAGGGACCATGAGGAGCCAAGGACATAAATATGACTTGTAGTATAAGCAGGATCAAGAAGAGAAGAGACCCCAAAAAACTGCTACATAATTGCAAGTTGGCAAAAGTGTCTAGGAATAGACAACAGAACCCCACACAGATACAGTTAATGAATCTTTTAGTGCAGAGGAGTACCAAGGACTGAACCCAGGGTCCTTGCACTGGGCTATATTCCCAACCCTTATTTATTTTTTATTTTGTGACTAGGTCTCCCAAGGCACTAAGGGGGGGAGGGGGGGCTCAAGCTTGCGATCCTGCTGCGCAGTCTCCCACAATGCCAAGGATTTACTAGGCATGCACTATCATACCCAGCTAACTTTTGACAAAAGAACAAAGGTCATTCAAATAAGAAAGGTTAGTCTTTCAACAAATGGTTCTGGAATAATTAGATATCCATGTGCAATAGAGACTAATTTAGGCATATTTAATAAAAATTAACACAAAACTGTTCATAGACCTAAATGTAAATTGCAAAAACTATACAACTCCTAGAAGATAACAAAGGTAAAATTCCAGATTATCTTGGGTTTGGTGGTGACTTTTTTTATACCATGCTTTTTACATACTAAAAGCATAATGTATGAGAGAAAAATGGATAAATTGGTCCTGTTAAAATTAAAAAACTCTGCTCTGCAAAAGACATGGTTAAGGCCAGGGATTTAGCTTAGTGGTTCCGCCACTGCCTCACAAGTGCAAGGTCCCGAGTTCGATTCCCACTACCAAAAAAAAAAACATGGTGAAGAAAATGAAAGGACACCAGCACTATGGTGTATGCCTGTTAATTCCAGCTACTCAAAAGGCTGAAGCAGGAGGATCAATGCTCAAGGACAGTCTGGGAAAATTAGCAAGGCCCTGTCTCAAAAATAAAACATATATAGCTGGCCATGGTGGCTCACAACTGTAATCCCAGCATTTGGAAGGCTGAGGCAGGAGGATCTTCCTGAGCTTGAGGCCATCCTGGACTACACAGTGAGTTCAAGGGCAGCCTGAACTACATAGGGAGATCTGTCTAAAAAAAACAAAACAAAACAAAAATAAAAATACTGAAAGTACACAGCTCCCAGTGCAGAGGAGGCTTCCAGGTCGGCATGCCCCAGCTCCCAGCGCACAGGAGGCTTCCATGCCGACCTACCACCACTCCAGGCACAGAGGAGGTGAGCCGCCAGGGCACCAGCAGCACCCCTGCCCCAGCTGAAATGAGAAGACATGTAAACAAGCCTCAGAACCAGATTTTGAGATCACCTACAGCAACCCTAAAGGGAAATGAGATGGAACACGCTGATACTCAACCACCTGGACTCCCTGAACTGGCAACAAAAGAGGATCTGGAAAAAATGAAATCAGAACTACTTTCTCACATAACAGCAGAGATTGTGCAAGACATGACTAATAAATCTAGAGAGGACACAGATAAAAAAAAATAGAGGAGCTGAGGAGCAGGATGGAATCCCAACATGGGAAACAAATGGAATCCATAAAGAGATGCAAAAAGATTTCCAGATGAAAAATTCCATTGAAAGTCTATGCAACAGAATGAGCCAATGTGAAGACAGAATTTCTGATATAGAAGATAAGATTGCAAGTAGTGACCAGGAAAAGAAAAATTTCTTGAAAATTGTAAGGGACCACAAGAAATCAATCCAGCATCTGCTAGACAATGCAAAGAAGAATAACATAAGATTGACTGGAGTCAATGAAGAAACAGGA
>NW_004624787.1:6171398-6236959 GCF_000247695.1 Heterocephalus glaber | reverse complement strand
TGAGAAATGGAAAAAATGGAAATAAAGTCTTTGTAAATAGGGAAGGGTGGAGAGGGTGAAGGCAGGGCTAGGAATGGGGAAAAAATAAGAACCAAGATGCATTATGTAAAGGTACAATTCCCAATGAGAATCGTAATTGTGTTGTATACCTAAAATGTACCAATAAAAGAATTTAACAAAAAAGAAAATGTTTTTTTTCATAAAATGGAGTATTACTCAGCAATAAAAAAACCAGAAATTAGAGACATTTATAGCTAAGGCTATACTGTTAAATGAAATAAACAGGGCACACGTGTGTAAATACCAAAGTTTCTCTAGCATGAGAAACTGAAAGTGTAAATAAGGACTAAAAGGCATAATAGATAATGTGAAATAGGAAGAAAAGGGTCAAAGGGGAAGGGGAAGTTGGAGGGGTAGGGGAAAGGAAAGAAGGGAATGGAATTAATATGAGAAAATCTAAAAATGGAAACAAAGTCTTTGTAAATAGGGAGCAGTGGAGGGGTTGAAGGGAGGGCAGGGAATGGGGAAAAATGAGAACCAAGAGAGATTATGTAAAGATGCAAATTTCGAATGATGAATGTCATTATATTGTATACCTAAAATGCACCAATAAAAGGACATACAGTTAAAAAATAAATGCTGAAGGTGTCACTCAATGGTAGAGCACTTAAGATGCATGCATAAGGCCCTGGGTTCAAACTCCAGTAGCACCAATATTTTTTAAATAAATAAAAATAAAGCACCAAAGAAAGAAAATCTTTGCAAAACATGTATCAACTAAAGGAATGATTGATATCAAAAATATACACACATGGGCCAGGGATTTAGGTCAATGGTGCCACCACCTGCCTCACAAGTGCAAGGTCCCGAGTTCAATCCCTGGTACCAAAACAAACAAACAAACAAACAAAAAATATACACACACAAAATAAACCCTTTGAACTCAAAAATAAAAGAACCCAACTAAAGAATGAGCAAAAGATCTCAAAAGTCACCTTGCCAAATAAAGAGATACAAATGGCAAATAAGCATAAAATAAGATGTTCAATATTATATATCATTAATAAAATGCAGACCTATAAAAATGGCTAAACTCCAAAACACTGGCAACAAAAAATGCTGGTGAGGATATGGAACACTCATCAATTGCTGCTGAGAATGCAAAATGGTACAACCAGTTTGAAAAAATCACTTTCTTATGAAAACTACACATACTCTCAGTGTATGATTCAGCGAATGTGGTCCTGGGTATTTACCCAAATGAGCTGAAAATGTATACCCATAAAAACTGCACATAACAAGTTTATTCACAGTTTCCAAAACTTGGAACCAACCAACCAAAATATCCTTCAATGGGTTTACGGATAAACTGTGGAAGGACTGTATCATGCAATATTACTCAGCCAATAAAAATGAACTATCAGGGCCAGGGATTTAGCTCAGTGGTTCCACCACCTGCCTCACAAGCGGAATGTCCCGAGTTCGAAACCCAGTACCAAAAATTAAATAAATAAAAATGAACTGAACTATCAATGAAAACACATGGAAGAAACAAATTCTGCTAAGTGAAAGAAGCTAATCTGCAAAGCCTACACTATATATGAGTCCAATTACAATATATGACATTCTCAAAAATGAGGGTCTATGGAGACAGTCAAGAAAATCAGAGATCTCTGAGTATCAGTGGGGAAAGAAGGAGGAATGAACAGGCATGGAACAAGAGATTTTCAGGACAGTGAAACCATTCTCTGTGATAATCTGAAGGTAGAAACATATCTGTATACTTTTGTCAAAACTCACAGGACATATAACACAAAGAGTGAACCCTAATGTCATCGATGGACTTCAGATATTAACATACACTGGTTCCTTGGTTCACGACTTTAATTCTTTCCAAGATTCTGGTTGCAAACCAAAATGGACAAGAACCGAATCAAATTTCCCTATAAGGTCAACATTGAACCCAACCACCAAATTTGATTCGGTTCTTGTCTAATTCGGTTTGCAACCAGAATCGTGGAAAGAATTAAGTTCATGAACCAAGGAACCACAATCAACGCTGGCTCATTGACTGTAACAAAAGCACAACACTAAGGCTGGGGATTTAGCTCAGTGGTGCCACCGCCTGCCTTGCAAGCGCAAGGTCCTGAGTTCGATCCCTAGTACCAAAAAAACCAAACAAACAAAAACAAAGGCACCACACTAGAAAAAGGTGGAAATTGAGGGGCTGATTAGAAGCTCATACTTCCCATTCATTTTCCTATAAACCTGGAACAGTTGAAATGGAAGGTCACCTAGTAAGAACCTGTGTGTATCATCTGTACACATTCTTCTTTCATTAACTTCCAATATGTCTACTTATTCATTTGTTTATTTTCATAAAGATCCATCCTAATCCACAATGAGAAGAATGTGAAGCATTACTTGAGCCCCAAAGATTTATCTGTGGAAACAGCCCTCTTCCTATCCCCTTAAAAACAGATCCAAGGCAGCCTGCACTGACTCTTCACGTAGCCAGAAATACCAACATATCAGGGCTTTGGGGTTAAGGGTGAAAAGGCAGTAAGGTTCCAGTTCTTGTCCGAATTTTTAAAAAAATTCAAACATACTTACCTTGAAAAATAGGTAAGTATAAATCCCCACCACCACCCAAACACCACAAAGAAGTAGTTAAGAATTTCTAGCTGTTAAAGAGAAAAGGAGGCATGCTCAGTTCAGGAAGATATAAGATTATGGGTCTACAAAGGTGCTATCACCTTACTACTGTGGCTACAGTGGACAGTTGCTTTTTTGCCTGCTTCTCAAGGTTTGTAAAGAGCCTGGTACTGAAACAACAGCCCTTTTGTTGCTAAATGGCATGTCTCCTGATTATGCTTTTAACAAGGAAGGCCTAGCTTTTAGCTTTGAACTTAGCAGTACAATATTTTGAATACATAGGGATATGTATATCTCTCTACCCACCCCCCTTCTTTGAGACAGTCTCATTATACAATCTAGGCTAGCCTTGAACTTGCAATTCTCTTGCCTCAACCTCCCTAATGCTAGGGTCACAGGTGTGTGCCACCACACCCGGCTCATTCAGAGATGTTCTACAGCAGTGATTTTCAAAGTGTGGTTCCTTCACCACCACCAGCAAGAGTACTGACTGTTGCCAGGGACCTTGACAAAAATGCAGCTTCATCCAGATCTACAGAACCATAAGTCCTGCGGATGGGGCCAGCCCTTTGTTCTAATGAACCTGCCAGATGACTGGAATCGTAGTGAAGTTAGAGAGCCAATGTTCCAGATGATGATAAATAGGAAAACGGGTCTTACCTTCCTTTCTCAAAATCAGCTGCACCTCACTATTTAAGTAAATTCAGGTTCCAGGGAGCTCCAATCAGCCTTCTTGTTCTTAGGACAGCTGCTTCAGTACCTCATTTCTGATCCTGCCTCCCTCCCATGCAAGAGAAATACCTTCAAATGTTCCCATAAGATGGGAGAAAGACTCATGTTCAGTGCTAACTCCAAATCAAATC
This sequence comes from Heterocephalus glaber, assembly GCF_000247695.1. The sequence goes on along the minus strand of NW_004624787.1, from coordinate 6,233,441 downwards.
TTTCTTATGGGGGAGAAAAAAATCAAAGGCTCACTCTCAAAAAGGCTGTCCGTCCCTCATTCTCCCATTTTCCATAGGAGGAAGCTGGCTTTTGAGAAATCAGCATGTAGTACGCAGTCCCAGATCAGCGAGCAGCAGCCAGTCTTCACTCCAAGCACAGGACTCCACGTGGTCTTCATAAAAGAAGCATTAGCTATGTGCTCTTGGATTGATTACTGTGTTTCTATAAGCCAAATATCCACATCTATAAAACAGAAGTAAAAGTAGCAGTACCTACTTCACAGAGTTTACGTGAGGATTAAATGAGATAGTCCACATAAGACTCTACGAATGGTACCAGGCATGGTGTACAACTGCAATAAATGTTAGCCACAATCACTGCTGCTAACCTCATCACCACTCCAGCTACTACACCACCACTGCTGTTAGAAAAAATCCAATGAACAGCCAGTCTTTTAGCTTATTCCTGTTTTCTTTTACTTCTGCCTTCACATTTTGTATACTTGCAGACCATCACATGTTGAATATTTATGCAACACACATAATCCTATCATCTATTGGGCTATGATGGAGTTCACAAGAGATTAAACCATAAAAAAACAAACTTCTTAAAATACGGGTATTTTACTACTAGCTATTCCAATCATCCAACATTTTATTTTTAGTCTAAAGATTAGCTCTTATGCCTGGACATGGTGTGGCACACGCCTGTTATCCCAGCCCTCTGGGAGGCTGAGGCAAGAGGATCGTGAGTTCCAGACCAGCCTAGGCAATTTAGTGATTTAGCGAGACCTTGTGTCAAAATAAGAAATAAAAGGGGCTAACTATGCAGATCAGTGCAAAGGCCCTCGGTTCAGTCCCTCATACTACAAAAGAGACAGAGACAGAGACAGAGAGGCGAGAAAGAAGAGAGAGGGATTAGAGGGATTAGCTCTTACAAAGATAAGCCAGATAATTACATCAAATGTACAGCCTTCATTTGGAGAGCTTCCTGAAATTTAAGAAAAACAAAAGGCTCAAAAGAAAAGCTGGAAATTGAAAAGCTGCCTTCAGCCTCTTGACACTACATTGATCAAAGATAGTCTGAGTTCCCAGTTGCATATAAATGAGAAACAACTCGTCTCCGAGCAAATCCTTCCAGATACATGCCTGACTGCAACTCTCTGAAATTGACAGAGCTGAAATCATATTTTGCATGAATTATGTACTACGGCAGAACAGAAGGAAGACCACTCAGAATGTGACTCACTGTATGCGAAGCTAAAAGCACAACTTGTACAGTGCATTTCCTAGGAGGCCAACATTCCTGAACTATGCGAGAGGTATCTGGAGGGGGTTGCTTAGCTTCTCTGGGCGCAGCAGCAAAACCCACAGGGGTTAATGACTCTGACAACTGCACAAGCTCCTTCACTTGTCTTTGTGGGTGGCTCCTGTCTCAATGATTTCCAAGTCCATTGATCTAATCCACCATGACTGATTATTTAAATCCACTGAGCAAATGAGAAATTAACATTCACTTAATTCATTTCAATTAAACCAAGATAAATTCAACAAAAGCTCTTTTCATTTCAAATTAGGGTCCACCAACCACCATCACTCAATATTCTCTAAGTCTAAACTTAAAACCTCATTTAACTTTTCTCATGTGACACTATGATTAAAGTCTGAATGCTATGATGTACTGCACTACTTCTACTCCAACTGTGAATTCTACGAATCAACATTATTCATGTTTATGGGACTGCTGGCTGAGGCTTCTCACTCATCCATTTTGTACTGCTATCATGAAATAGCCGAGGCTGGTTAACTTAGGAAAAGAAAAGTTTTGTTTGGGGTGACAGTTCTGGTCCAAAGTCAAGGGCCCACACCTGCAGATGGCTTTGCAAAGTGCCAAGACGGGGCAGGACGCCACATGGCAGCGATGGAATGCACACGCACACAGCTCTTCTGGTCTCTCCCTCTTCTTACAAAGCCCAGCATGCAGTCACAATCACAGGCACTCCACTTGGACAGCCTTTCCTGATCTCAGTCACCTCCCAAGGCCCTGTCTCTAAACATCATATTCAGATAATATCTCCACCCTCTTACTACCTCATAATGGAGATTAACTTTCAACATAGAAATCCTTGGATTTATAACCAGAGCGGCCTCCATCACAGAATTTTTGAGGGTATTCTGAGCAACGTTTTTAAAGATTCCTGCACACTTATTCAAAAACTCCACCTAAACTTACACTGTTGCTTTCTAGAGGGAAATAATTTCTAAACAGAAACTACTGCTAAATCAAGTATATTCATGTTGGTATTATTTCAAATTCATCAGGACCCTAAAAGATGTTTGTATTTACATATGAATGGCTTATTAGCTCAGTAAGTAAATCTATGTTTGAGGAAAATGACTGGTCTTTAGCTTAGCCATGACTTCAATGTTATTCCTACTTAACTTATATAACAAGTTAAGCATTTTTTTTCCTTTACTAAAGTCAAGACCAAAATTAATTTATAGAATTATGAGGCAGAGCTACAGGACTTGGAGAGCTTCTGTTTTTCCATTTCATTTTGTTTTGTTTTGCTTTCATTTTTGCAACACTGGGGATTGAACTCAGGGTCTCATACATGCCAAGCAACTACTATATAACTAAGGTATATACCAGCATTTTTATTTTATTTTGAGACAGGGTCTCACTAAGTTCCCCAGGCTAGCTTCAAACTTTAAATCCTCCTGCCTCAGCCTCCCAAATTACTGAGATTACAAGCACATGTCACCAGGGCCCACTGAGCTTTATGACATTCTAAAGGCCAGCTTCAGACCAAGAGCTAATGGAGATGGATCAGGAATTATCCAGAAAAGACTTTATCACTCCATTCAATGTTTACACCTAGAGACCCCAATCAACTACAGCTGGTACAACTCAACCAGGAAATCTAAACCCTCATAGACAAAAAAGTCACTCCTTTGAAAAGTCAGTTTGCCACTCATACCTTGGTACCGTCCCTCTTTCAAACTAGAAGCTCCTCGATGATTCCCAGGGCAGGTACTTTCCTGGAGTCCAGTCCAGACTGGTGCTGGAGTGATGTTTCATTCCCATGTGCTTTTTGCTACACAACACGAGTAAGCCCAGATCTCTAAGCACTGGTTTTTGACCACAGCATTCTACCCAAGACTTCTTTTCCTGACTTACATCTCCAACAGACTCTGGCTTGTCTAGGGGTCCGACATTTCACTTCTATCCTGATTTGGGTGAATGCCTGCACTGTCAAGCATGACTTTCCACAGGCCTCACTTCTCACCCTAAATTTAGTGGCCCACAGCCCAGTATCACACAGTGGAAGCTGTGCTTATGAGTCAGAGGAGAGTATCTGGCTCTGAATAAACTCAGAAAGAACAAAAGCTCAAAGTGTTTCTGTTTCTCCAAGTTCACGTATCCCTTATCCTACATAAACATCAGTTCTCAAGCACAAGGGTGGCTTCGGATATGCACCGAAGCAAATATAATCATAAAAGATAAAGACGCTTACCTCTTTCTGTTCTTAGCTCTGCCACTAAGGTCACATCACTGTATGATCTTGGGTGATTTATTAAACCTCTAGACCTGTTTCCTCGCCTACAAAATTAAAGGATTTTGTAATTTTAAAGTTTTCCTCCAGCTATGAAATTCTGTTACCGCATCCTGCAACAGTAATTGCCAAATGAATTCCCAGATACGTTTAAAGGCTTAAGATATTATCTACTATTATTTATTACAGTTCTTCCTCCCATCCATTAGCATGGGCAAGGCAAGGCCATCATGGAAGCTTCCCTACAAATTTCCACTCTTGGAAATAGCACATCTGATGAACAATTTACTGTTCCTCTTAACAAAAGCATTCTCAAAGACTCATACATACCAACTTCCCACGAGTTAAGAGACGAAGAACCCGTTTGTTGTGTACCTACTACAGTCAGGGTCTCAGAGAAGTACCTGACTGCATTACCTCTGATCCTTGCTCTCTGAAAGGTAACATCCTCCCCACTTCACAGCATCAGAGAGGTTCTCTAACCTGCCCAGCATTGCAGCTCTAAGTGGTGAGGGCAGGATTCAAATGCAAGAGCTGCACTTTGAGTTGGCCCACTCGTAAGGTCAGAGGAGGGCATTTAACATCTCAGTTTGGGTACCAGTAACCACAGCAGTCTACACAGTATGCATGCAGTAAAACTTGTATTAACAACAGCTCTTCCCGAAAGATCAGAATGGATTCTCCGAGAAATGGCTTCAACTTTGTCATATGTGAAGAAAGAAAATAAAGTCTGTAATTTTTTTTAAATTACACAATACACACACAAGCACATCTGCTTAGTATTTCTAAAACTCCAGTGAGAAATAAAAACATGTTAATGACCCTATCATTTTGGATAAGGACACAAAATGTAATGAATAAAAATGAAGATTAAAATAAATGGGAAATATGAAAACTGTCTTAATTCAGTTTTTAAAAATTAACCGTAGTTATCACTATCACATAAGAGATAATATAAAGTAATTAAAATAGTCAAAATACAAGGGATATGATAGAGGAAGAATTTCAAAACAAAGAAGAAAATACAGATTGTTTAATAATCATGTTAAGACAACCATATATGGCAATGGAGGGCAGAAAACTAAATGTGGAGGTGCCATTTTTGAAACCAAAATGAATGAAGTTCTCTTTTCCCACACCAAAATTAATTCAAGATGGAGCAAAGACTTAAAATATATAACCATAAAAACTGAAAGAGTTTTCACTAAACATAGAAAATAAGTGTGCTTTACTCCTGAAACCCCAAGAAAATCACTACAAAGAATAAACGAGGTAAAACTCCAAAAGAACAAAAGATGGCAACTAATAAGCGATGCGATCCCAGATTTCGGAAGATGGAAAGCAGAAAGGTGAGTGGTAAGCGATAAAGCCAAGCAAAGGGCTGAGGCACCACCCACCTGCAGCCATGGACGGCCAGCCAGACAGATGCTCACTCTGAAGAAAGAAGGGTCACCATGCAAGAAGGGTCACCATCACCTTGCAGTGATGGGGGTTGGGGTGGGGTCTGGAGTGATGCATTTCTACCAAGCTCCCTGGGGATGGGAACAGAGGCTGCTGGCCAGTGGTCCACATTAAGAAGCTGAGTAGGAGGCTTTAATGTAGAGAATGTCAGAAGCTTTGGAGAACAACAGGTACCAGCCACCTCTGGAAGTCAGAGGTCAGGGTTCAGCTGGAACCAGAGGACTGGTCCAAAGTCTAGATAAAGAACAGGAAAACCTCCAGACTAGTCCCTGAAGCCAGGTGGCTGCTCACCCAACCCTCACAGAGGAGGAATGGTTTACCCCAAAAAAGACTCAATCAGAGGATGTGGCTTTGGGGACAGGGAGGGCAGAAACCGAAACAGGAGACAACATGACAATCTGCAAACTAAACCAGATCTTCAGCTCCATGCAGCTATCACTCTTAGAGAGACGGCAGCAGCTTGGGCCCTCTTGACAAAAGCATTCTGAAAGCAGCAAGATCAGTCAGCACATAGAAAACGAAATCTTTAGGAGCTCCAGTAGCACTATCAGTTAGTGCATGGTGCTTATACAGAAAATAAAATCTTCAGCCCAGAGAAAAAATATATAATTAAAATCAAAAGATAAATTAAAAACAGACAAATATTCACAGTATGCATGAAAAATATCAAGTTTCTCTATTTTTGCCTTGAATAAACAAGAGACCACCAAAAAAGCAAAATGTCAAATAAATTACAAAAAATTAAATACAAGTGACTTTAAAATGTACAAACAAGGCTAAACTTCACTTAAATATAAAGGCAAAAATGATTCCATTTTTTCACACAGTCAATTGGCAAACATTTGAAAGTTCAATTACACTGTTAGAAATTTTCCTTGAGTTGGTGGGAATACACACAGGTACAATCCACTTAGGTAAAAATTTGGCAATACCTAGCAAAATTCAAACGACCCAGCAATTTTACATTAATAAGAATTTATCCTTATGTAATTCACATACAGGCTGAATCCTCAATGTCATGGATTTAGGAGGTGGGGCTTTGAGGAAAGTGGGAGACGAAGGGGGAACCATCACAACAAATGGACTAGTGCCCTTGGTAAGCAGAGACAGGAGAGAGATGATCCCCCACCCCCGCCCCAGCCTACCATGTTAGTGGACAGCAAGCAGATGGCCCTCTGTAAACAAAGAAGGCCCCTAGCAGCCAGCGGATCTGCCAGTGAGTGCCTTGCTCTTGGACTTAGCAGCTTCCAAAACTGTGAAAAATACAATCCACCCAGTCCGTAGCATTGTTATGACAGCCCAAGCTAAAAGGTACATAGTCAGACATGCATAGAAAAAAAATTACAAACCATCTGCAAATGGTTGTCTCTAAGAAAGGAGTTTTATTTCTCACTGTCTACCCACCTTATTTTATTGTTGGACACTTTTCACAGTGTGAATATATTGATTCTTTCTTTATCAACTACCTTCCCAAGAATTACACAGGGCCGAGTGATAACAACTGGTCAGGAGTCTAGGAAGGAGCAGAAGGAATGCAGCTGGGAGCTCCGATTCCTTTTCCTGCCTTGGCAACTGGTTAGGAGAGATGAGCTACCCTCTTTTACTACTCATTGTTTCTGCAACTGAGAAATAGGAACAATAATAATAATAAATAATAGTAATAATACAAGTTTATTTAAAGTAGACTTGAATTACCCTTCAAATTTTCCAAAACCATTCAATTATAAAATACATGTGGAAATGTTTTTAATAATACAAGTTTATTTTAGTGTGCAATTTGAACCCTACAATTCCCAGTGGTGTGACCGTTTATTTAACAAATGATATCTTATATATTTAAATCCTTTCCAAATGCTTTCTGCTTACTTAGCTAACAGGAACCTAGTGGGCCCAGACTTGTAACTTAAGAGAGGAATTTTACTCCACAATAAAAAAGTCTGATTTAGAGCTCTGAGGTGGCAATGCTGCAAGACCAAGCATGACCCACAGAAGCACAAGGACAACTGCAGCAGAAGCAGGAGCCGGTAAACTTGGGAAATGTTTGTCTAATGTACATGAACCTAACAGCCTGATTTATGATCCAATGTGCTTTATGTTGATTTCCTAAAGCCAAGAAGCTGTAATGAACAACTACAAGTACCCTTGGACATACCTTCTATGAAACACCAAGCAAAACACTGCATATAATCAATCATTTTTCATTAAAGTATCTCTTTTAGCCTCATTTTCAATACATCCATTAAATTTAGTCACTGGGTCTAAATTATGATCTTCCTTTACCTTACAATTTCACCACGTTCATAAGCAATTAAGTAAGATTTCTATATTTTTGAAGCTATTCATTTCAAAAGGAAGAAAAAAAAGTGAGGCATGGCGATGTGTACCTATAATCCCAGCACTTGAGTGCCTAAGGAATGAGGATTGATAGGTCAAGGCCAGCCTAAGCTACACTGAGTTCAAGACTGGCCTGGGCTGCATAGAAAGATGCTATCTCAGGAAAACAAAAACTCCACAACACAAAATCTTTAAAAAGAAGAAAAATTCCACAATACAAAAATCCATTTTCAAAAAGTTACTTTCATTAAGCCACCCTATAATGTTTTTATTCTTAGAGGACAGAGTATGTTCAAGTACTCAGAAGTGATGGGTCATGAAAGCTACAGTGATCAAATGTTACCAATCATTAAATTCAGGTCGTATGAATACAAGTATTCCTGGCAAATACTTTTTAGATTTTCTCTGTATCTGAATGTCTTCATTAAGGTAAAAAAATTTAATATATCCCATTCAATAGGTACAAGAATATAACTCTTCCCTAAGTGGAAAAGTATGACAACATAATATCACTAGTTGTGGGGGGTAGGCAGTCAGCTGTACTGAAAAAAAAAAAAACTCTTTAAGATTGAAAGCCTTCCCTTTAGTTCTAAAATCTTGGTTATGGCTGAATCTTGGTTAATTCCTTACTTGAACAATGGAAATGTCTCTACCATCAGAATAGGTTAATATAATAGGATAATTACTCTGATAATAAAATTACTAGGAAGTGCTATACAAACTAGAGACATACTTTATTTGTGATTCCTTGTGTATGATTTAATAATATACTCGTGACTTCTATTTGTCCGAAAAACCAATGACCATCTCTGTTAGCTAAGTAATGCTAAGGCAACGATTTGGAAAGGGTGTAGGTTGCAATAGATATCCCAAGGTTCCAAATTATAAACTTGAATGTATTTTGTGTGTGTGGTCCCCGGGGTTGAATTCAAGGCCTCTGCACTGCACTACATTCACAGCTCTTTTTTATTTTTCATTTTGAGACAGATTCTCTCTAAGTCACTAAGTTGCCCAGGCTGGGCTGGAACTCAAGATCCTCCTGCCTCCCAGGGTGTTGGAATTACAGGCTTGTGTCACCACAGCAAAAATATCTTTTCAAGACAGACACTACTAAATTTCCTTCTTGGCCAGAGCCCCAACCTGCTGTTCTTTGGATAAGCCATCATGTTAAAACAGCTGTTTTCTTATAGATTAGGACAGTTTGTCAACATTACATCAAATCTGCAGCAGGGAGAAATCACATGAACAAAGAGGGTTTTTTGCGGCAGCATTGAGGAGAGTAAATTGGTATAATTTTTCTTGAAAGGCACTGGAGGCATTTAAAATGTTAACTTTGCACATCCTTTGACCCAGAAATTCCACTTCTATATATTAGAGAAACACAAAGAAGACTTTAGAGAAACAAAGTTATAGCACGGTTTCCAATAGCATTTATAAAGTAGGTGAATTATGAAACACCTAGTCAGATGCTGTGCTATCACATTAAAAAGAATAAAGTAGCATTACACGCACACCAACAGTACTTGAATGTAGCATTCATATTTTAAACATTTTTTTTTAAAAACAAATTTTACATATAGTTACATGGACATATATATGTAGATAGACATGTTGAAAAGTTCTGTACGTAACTGAAACTGTATTCCACCAAGGTGGAATTTTAAGCCAAAGGCAAATTTTTATGCTCCCGTTTTTGCACACACACGTTTCCCAATGAGATACTAAACTTATATCAGGTGACTTTTTAAGTGATTTTTTTAAATGGAAGAAGAAGGGGCCAGGGATTTAGCTCAGTGGCTCTGCGGCCTGCCCCGCAAGCACAAGGACCCTTCCCATCCCCGGTATAAAAAAAAAAAAAAAAAAAATGGAAGAGGCTTTATAATTTTATATGTTCAAAATGTTTCAAATACTGATTTTTGTAGTATTACTAATCATGATAGACCCTGAGACATTTTAAAGTTCACAAATTAAAATTAAAATACTAGAAATTAACAAATAATTGCTGCTGAAATAACTGCACTGAGATTAATTGTATATTGCGCTATTACATTTCTAAGAAAACTGGAAAATTCAGTTTCCATTTAAAGTTAGCATGAAAAGTCCTTTATCTCTAACATGCATCATTTGAAAGAATATTGTTATAATATAACCCCCACAGCTATCAAAAAAGTGTCAGGAAATCTGTAGCTTAACATTGCTATGTTATACCATTTGAACTTTTTTTGGTACACATTTGCAGTACATAATGTTTACATTCGTTGTGTGGAGTTGTTACATGTACATAAAGCATCTTAATTCCTTTTTTTCATCCTCTTTCTTTCCACTCCCTCCCACTCCCTCTGTCTCTTGATCCCTTTACCATTTGAGAAAGATCTATCTTCCTACTTCCTGTTATTTACCTTTTATTTGCTTTTTCAAGACTCATATGAAAAAGAAGATACAAAATAAGGAAGAGTTTATCAATGAAATAAGATTTTTTAAAGAACATCATTCTACCTATTATGCTATGACTCCAAAAGCAACAGATTTTAACAGGCTGATTTTAAGTTACCCTCTTTGTAGAAACCAACATTTTCTGTTGATTTTGGATTAAAAAACATGGGTAGGGACCTATACATAAAAATTGTAAAACATCAAATAGAAACCAAATGGGAAAGAAATACCTATAAAAAATGTAGGAAAATGTTTTGAAGGAGTTGCAACCCACATGATTGTTCCTCAAAAACAAATAACAAAAGAAAAAGGTCAAAGAGAAGACACAGGAATTCAGAAAGTAGTTACAAAACTACAAAAAAAATGCAAACAGAGATAGCACTGCAGCAGAAGGGAAAGATTCAAAAAGATTACAAAAACGTGGAGAAACAGAAAAACATTCATGAAAACGATGACAGGCAACAAGAAAATTAATAAAAACACATAATCCTAATATTAAAATGATTACAGAAAAAATGGACATAGAAGGTAAAAGAAATCTAACACATGTATAATTGATATTCCTGAAGAGAACACATGGAATTGAAGATTAATCCAAAGACAAAATAGAAAAGTTTTCTTAAGAAAAAACTAGAAACGTTTTTAAAAGATGCACAATTTTAAAAATGCAAAACTCTACAAGTATTAAGGACATTATTTCAAAAACAAATATAGTATCTTAATGTCACAAACCAATAATGTTCAGTACCTGACTTCTGCAACCCAAAGTAGATGACAAATTTGATTTCCTTATTCCAAACTAAGAATTGTGCAATACCATCTACATTCAAGGAATAAGATCCAAAAGCATGTCAACAAACTTACACATCTATCCCCTGCTTAACATCTTTAATTGGTTTAAAAAAAAAAAAGTAAGGACACAGTATTTTTGTCCCTTTACTAATGCCTGTCTTTATAAAATACTATTAGTTAAAAAAAAAATAGATGTGAAAGAAAGTGGGTATTCTGACTGGGTTCTCACTTGCTCACATTCTTGCATCCTCTTCCCATTCAGTTCTAAGTAATTTCTTTAATTTATCGAATATGATAGTCACATACCAACCAGGTTTTTTTATGTAAGCACACACACATAGGTGCACACACAAAAGCATGCGCATGAACTTAACACAATGAGAAAAGAACAGGATGGGTTTGTAGTGGTAAGCACCAGTGCTTGCATTCTCCTCCATAGGAATCAGTGGCTGTAAGTGGAAGAGTGGATTTTGTTGGAAGGATCAGGCTTTGCATTTTCATGCTACAAATAATTTTTCCTTAATTTATAAAGATAGGTTAATACTAGTATAGAGGAAGCTCAGTAGGAGCTTAGTAGAATAGAGGAAACATGCTAGGAATGTTTTTCTTTACCTGGATTCTAAGTGGTGAAGCCATGGTATGTTCCCTTTGTTGTGATAATTCAATTCTCTATCCACTCAGGTGTACTTTTCTTTTTTTTTTTTGGTACCGGGGATCAAACTCGGGTCCTTGCACTTTCGAGGCAGGCACCGGAACCACTGAGCTAAATCCCCGGCCCGAGGTGTACTTTTCTGCATGTTTCTGTATGTATACTATTCACATCGAATAAAATAAGACCATGTGAACATTAGTTATGAAAGTGGTGATTACACATTTGAGCCCTGAGGATTACACCTAATATCTACTAGGTTACAGTAGTAACCAGGACTCCACCAAGATGGAATTTTAAGCCGAAATCACAGTTCTGTGCCCTCTCTTGTTGCACACACACACACACACACACACACACACACAGCAGGGCCAGTCAATGTCTGCACCCTTGTTTGCCCTCCCCCCACCCCTATACCGCTCCCATCCCCACATTCACCCCTTCCCCTAAGCTGCCTCCCCACAAATCTGAACACTGGGTGTCTGGACCAAAGACTGTGTTTAGCTCCACCTGCAAAGATAAATATAAGCTGTCATCAACATCTAAAATATATCATCATACACTATTTACTTTAGCAGTTCCCATTCAGAGTAGTGTTTTGACTCTTAGCTGGGCTTTTAAAATAGGGCATTAAGAAGTTTCTAGCAGCGAAGTGCATCTAATATAGAAAGGTTCTAGACAACTGAAAGGACAGAAATTCCTTAGATTTGACCCCTGAGTAAAGGATTAGATATTGGTTAGAAAATGGAATGGGGGTATGGGGAGAAAGGCCAGTTTGGTTTTGCTGTTAATATGACACTTTTGTCTCATCTTCAACTCTGAAAAAGGGGAAAACTGCTTGCCAAACACAAGAAACTGTCATTTCAAAATTGTGAAACAATAACTCAAATGTATTTCTTTTTTTTTAACCAGAAAAAGTAATCTAAAAGCATTGAGTTATCTTTGAAAACAGTAAGAACATTTGTTCCATGTTATTTATTGCATGTCTTCTATATGTTAAACATTTTTAAATTAAAGTTAGCAAAAGTTGAGCTACAAGCTCTTAGGAACTATCTTTCTAACTGGATTTTCCAAGACTCACTACTGCCCAGCAAATATGAGTGCTGGAGATCCCCTTCCCAATTCTGAGAGTCCATTTACCCCAGACCCTTTAGATGTGAAGACTGAGTGGGTCCTAAGCAATGGGGGAGGAAAGATGCAGAAACACCACCCAAACAGGAACCAGCTGTGGAAAGCAATGGTCGGCTACCGTCCCGAAGTGGGGACTAGTTGCCCTCCACCCAGTCTTCCACAGCTTGACACTGCTCCAAGTGTGGACAGCTGGGCGGTGGGGACAGGTGCTGCCTCAGCAAGCCCTGCTCCTGCTTGGAGACCCACTGCTAAAGGCTGCCTCTGAGGAGGGTGGCCTCAGAGCAGCTGGGATTTCCAGCACCTCTCTCCTTACCATCTAACACAACCCTTAGTTCCCTGGCATATTTATTTCAGGAGCCTTGTTCTTTCAAGTAAACCACAGGTCCCCAACTCTAGCAAAAGTAAGCTTCACACACTGTAAAACTCAACAAAACCATGCATGTGAAACACACAGGCAGCAAACCTCTTGACTGCTTGTGCCCTTCTTAGAAATAACATCTGCCTAACAACCACAAACACCTGCATTACCTATTTTTGTGATCTCCCCAGACCCTTTACAGTGTCACAGGCAGCAAGTTAAGTATGGGTGCTTAACACAGAAGCAGCAGCACACATCGTGTGGAGGAAAATAAAAAACTACCTTTCTCATGGACACAGGCTCCACATGCCAGGCAGAAAGTAGCACACCAAGAACTTTCCCCAGGCGTTATCACAGAATGAGCTCTGTCCTCCTGAGCTGCAACCTATGATTAATGGGAAGCCCTCTGATTGCCTTAACAAAAAAAAAGCCATGAAATACGGCACCTGGACAGTGTGGCAGGCCACACATCTCAGCCACCACCGCCCTAAGTCTCCTGAGGAGAGGCAGCAGGGCTGTTCTGTTGTGGAAACGCTTCTGGCTGGTGACTAGCCTGGGCTTAGCAGGGTGAGTGATCAGGTAGGGCCACAACTGTTCCAGTGCTGCCTGGCCCGATGATTACTCTACAAGGGCTCTGCCTGTGGTTCCACAACAGCCAGGCTCTGCCGGGCTCTGAGAGCGAGGCATGAGGAGGCAACTTCATGGCTCCAGGCCTGGATATTTTGATAGGAACGTAAGATGGGAAGTGGAAAGTTTTCTTTCGTTTTTTCGCTGCCAGTATTTCTCAAAAAGTGGGCCTTCAGATCGTTCATGACTACGCAGTGTCTGGCAGGGGTTTCGGGAGCGGGGAGGTGGAAGATACGAGCAGTGTCCCTGGGGGAGGAGGATTTTATCACTTCTATCACTGCTATGTTTAGAACTGGTTTCACATGGTGCTCATAAAAATCAGACCAACTTTGAGTCAGTTATTCTAATCTTCTACAAATAACACACCCATTGTCTCAGGCACCCAGGGAAGTCCCCAGGCCCACCCTCCATTCCTACTGTTGTCTGGTCCATGGCAGACCCTATTTTTTGAGTGAACACATTTTAATTTTCCAAGTAAAAAGTCTATTCTACTAAACTATGATTAAATTAAAAGATACGTCATTCTCACGGTAGTAATTTCTCCTTCTAGTCTAGAACTCCGTGGTTTCATCCTTACCTTACTTCCTCATTTAAAAGACAATCCACCACAAATGTCATATTTAATTACCTTAAAATGCCCTTTATTGATGCCTCTAACAAGGTACATTCTTTACAATTATTTACATGGCCAGCTATTTACAAGTTATATTTAAATTATTCAGAGTTGGGAAAATGTCTGTAGGTGAAAGCAGGTACAAATCCTTTTGAAGTAACTTGGTCAGGTGAGGTTAGCCACATTTGTACCACTGTAAGTACAAACTTGGAGGTGCAGGTTTGTTTCTCTTAAGGAAAAAAATGTAGGTGTGGGCCGGGGATTTAGCTCACTGGTGCCGCAAGTGCAAGGTCCCAAGTTCAATCCCCAGTACCAAAAAAAAAAAAAAAAAAATGTGTGCGTGTATTATTTTAGCCAATTTTGAATGTTTCCATCTTTGCAACTATGATCATCTCAATGCCCCTAAATGGAATTTTTTTTCTTAAGAATCAAATTAAGATAATCCACTAGGCTTAAAATTCTAAAGGTAATAATTGTCAGTCTCGAGGCTTTACTATTTCTAGGAGGCTTTTACTAGAAAAATATTTTTGTGCTATCTAAATATTAATGTATGGTCTCAGCAAAATGCAGTACATAACTAGGAAGTAGACATAGCCCAGTTCTTCAGCAAGGTGGTAGAGTTGTTTTCTGTCAGTTACCACTGAGGAATCAGAATCTTCCTCAGAGAAAAGAAAAATACAGTAAAATTCAAATGACCACATCATAAAAGTGAAAAAGAGGTCTATCATACAGTAATGGAGTGTGTCATGTACCTCATCGCATTAAATTGAGGCCAGCAACATCTCATTTCTGCAAATCAGAGTTCCAACAAACACTCAAAAAGTGACTGTATATGGATGTGTGTGTGGATTTAAACCTGAAGAGCTAGAGTCACTATTCCAATGAGTCAGGCAATGCTCTCTACACAATGCATTCGTTATCTTATTTAATCCTCAACACAACTGAGTTTCAAATGGAAAAGAGGTTAATTTGCTCCTAAACCTGTAACTAGTAAGTGGCAGGGCCATACTCCAGCCCAGGTCTTAAATCAATATAAATGTCACATTTGATGTTTACCGTTACCAGTGGTTGGAATGACCAATCCATTTTCCATTAAGATTACATGCAATAAAAAAGGAACTTCGAGTGAGACCGTGGGTGGGAAACAGATTGGAATATCTGCATAAGGCTCCCCCACTGAAAGGCAACTTTCTTGAGAGACTCTGACAATGCAAGACTCTTCTCCCAGGAGCTCTTCCCAGCAATGGTGTAGAATCCAGGGATATCAGGCCCAAAGTGGCACACAGCTGCCTGTCACTTGTTTAAAACTTCACTATTGCCAGGCACGGTAGATCACAAATTTGAAGTCAGTCTGGGCAACTTAATGAGATCTTGTCTAAAAACTAATTTGGAAAAGGGCTGGGAACATAACTCAAAAGTAGAGCACTTAGCTAGCATGGGTTCAATCCCCAGCCCCCTACCCAAAGAAAACCTTCACTATTAGAAATAGTTTTCTGAAAACAAATAGAAATGGGTTCCTGGTATAAATACACATTATGAACACTGAGAAAAAAGGCTTCGACACATCCTCCTCCCTAAATAGGCACAGTGCTGAAGAGATCATGGTGTCTCAAGGCTGTCTAACACTCTAAATAGTTACTCTTTTATGGAACAAGTAAATCCTCCAGTTCCAAGATCAAACATACAACCAGGCCCTACAGCCTCCATGAGCTGCTCCCATGGCCTGCAGTGCCCCCCCACTACACACTAAATCACATTACAGAACATTCTTTCTCAATAGGTGCTACATACCACACTATGGTATCAATTATGTCCTACAGAGCGTGCACTCTTAAAACCCAGTTTTTATTGAGTCCCCTTTCAACGGTTTCCCATAGAGTCCTCCAGTACTATGCAGGCATACTTCCCATTTTCCAAGTGAGGGCACCAAATTTCATAAAGCCAATAAGGGGCAATGTTTGGATTTACACCCACCTTCTATAATCTTCCTGATACCCATCCGCGTTCCTTTTAATTCTAGCCAGGAATATACATTTCTAATTAATTACAATGAACACACAAAACACGAATGTAATTTAAATGCTCTGGCACCATAAGGCCTGCCCAAGCGCTCAAAGATATCCACCCTCTGAAACACAAAGCCCTTATATTCTCCTAATTTCCATAGTGCCTGAATGACTGATTGCTTCTAATTTTTCCTTCATTCCAGCTATTGTATCCAAACTGCCACTCTGTTTAAATGACCAAGTCACTTCATTCTGCTTTGAAATGGTGATCTATTACAAGGATCTACAGAGCCACCCAGACGAGCTGGCAGCTTTTCCTCATACTGGCCCAGCTATGTCCCTGCACAAGATTTTAGATTGTTTTCTGTAGTTCCTCCCCCATCCTGAACTCTTTGCTGTTCCTCTGGCGTGCAGACTTCCCCATGATTTTAAGGAGTCTGCACCATGACAATTGGAAGGAAGAGAAAAAAGAAAGAGATGGGAGGGATGGAGGGAGAGAGAGTGATGGAACAAAAGAAGAAAATACACTCTCAATTGAAACACCAGGATAGCAACAATAGCTTAATAACCTGAAAAAAAATCTCAAAAATAAGATGTGACATTTACGTAGGCAAAGGTAAGTCACAAACAAAAGTTAGTCCTAGGTCACACAGTGAAAGAGATTACCTAGTGCAGGAATGTTATTAAAAACATGTAATTAAAAATCATTTGTGTATTTTCAAGCCCACCCCTGCCAAAGAAACAAAAAACAAAAAAACAGATAACAAACAAAAACCCACAGGAAATTTTGAGGTCATAAAAGCAAAAGTAGGAATAGGACACAAATAAATACTGTAAAGATAAACCCTCGTGATGAAAAGAAAGATTTGTGTTATTGTCTGTTTCTTTTTGTGTTAGTAGTTTTTTTGTTTTGTTTTGTTTTTGGTACCAGGGATCGAACTTAGGTCCTTGTACTTGCAAGGCAGGTGCGGGGCCACTGAGCTAAATCCCCAGCCCTGTCTGTTTCTTTTTTATAAGAGCATTTTTGGTTTATGTCTTGTACTCTGAGTAACTAATTTGAAGATAATGATACAGTATAATAACTATTGTTATTCTTCCTCATTTCATCTGAATAGAAAAATATAAATGAATCAAGAGAAAGTGAAATACAAGTGATTAATAAGTATTTTAAGTAAGTTCAATCATGAGTAACTTAAAAACACAATCATATTATTATAACAATAACATTTTTTTCAACTCTCACAGAAAAATTTCCTCAATGATAATCTGCATCCTGATAAGAATTTACAAATGGGTACAGGATTTCTAGAGAACTATTTGGCAACTTGTATCTGTCAAGAACATTAAAATATTTATCCTGGGGCCGGGGATTTAGCTCAGTGTTTTCGACACCTGCCTCGATAGCACAAGGTCCCGAGTTTGATCCCCGGCACCAAAAAAAATATATATTTATCCTTTGTGGCTTGGTCCATGGTAGGCTGGCTCCATTGCTTTAGGCCTATGGTGAGGTAGAAAACACATGGTGGAAGGGCATGGAAGAAAAGCTGCTCACCTCAGCAGCCCGGAAGGTGAGGGGGCTAAAGAGCCTGTGCTGACTGACTTCTTCCATTTTTGTTCCACCTGGAACCCCAGCCTATTGGATGGTGCTGCCACATTCAGGCTGAGCATCTCCCATGAGTTTGCTGTGTCACTTGCCAATCTTCTTTGGAAACATCTTCCCAGACAAATCCACAAGTGTCCTCTGCTATTTCCTAGGTGTTTCTCAAACCAATCAAGTTGACTATCAAGATTAACCATCACATGTTCCTTAGGAAATCAAAAGAAACGGAGAGATTTATACACATAAACAGCGCAAATGTCCAACAAAATTATGGGAACTGAGTAAGTGAAGTATGGTATACATGTAGTGTAGAACAGTGGTGGCAAACCTGTGGCAAATGGACACAGCAGTCTGCTTGTATCATCGAGAGCTGTAAAAGGTTCACCATCACTGGTGTACAATAATGTGGTCAGTGAAAATATTTTTGAGTCAGTTTAATTACATGGAAAATGCTCGGACTATATCATTAAGTGGAAAAGGCTGCATATAAACTATATATGTGGTTCATGATATTTGCTTTGAACTAGGAGATCACCAAAATTATTAGATCAAGAAATATAGTTTAAAGTGTCTGCATTAATATTTTAATCTATATAAGGATATGTATATTTCCTAAATTCTCAATCTTTAGTTTCATCTGTAAAATTAGGTAAAAATTAGTATCTCATAGGGGATAAGGGAGAACAAAATTAAGTAAACCAAGTAATAAACTCATTAGAGAATAACTATTAGTTTCTATTATTTCCAAAATTTAGAAAGTTACTCACTTAAAATGTCAATTATTATAGTAGCCAAACATAAAACAAATCAAAAAATGAATACCAGGTTACAGTGACTGGTGAGGCATTCATGGCATTATAACAAGAAACCCCCAAAATACATTGTGAGAATCACCATCTTGTGTTCAATCATGCTATAGCATAAGTATTTACAGCAGATAATAAAATTATGGTGTCAGGAAAGAGTGACCCAAAAAAAGCTTTTAAAATCAATTTGAACAGTGGGGAAAAAGAAATCAAAGAATAAAATTTTAGCAATAAAACTTCTCAGGATATCTCTAACACAGAATGATGGTTGTAGTGTAAGAGGCAATCTTTTAAGACTTAAAAAAAAAAGAAAGAAAAACAATTCCTAAAAACATTAAGTGACACAACTATTCCTATCAAATAAAATCTGGAACTCCAGTATCCTGACTCAAAAGCATTTTAAGAAATGGCCCAAAGAAGATAGGATAGAAAAAAATAAAATCTTGAGAGTTGTGCTTTATAGGAAACTAATAATGCCGGGGATTTAGCTCAGTGGTTCCACCACCTGCCTCACAAGCACAAGGACCCGAGGAGTTCGATCCCCGGTGCCAGAAAAAAAAAAAAAAGAAAAAGAAATTAATAATAAAGTGTTTAAAAAATCTGGATTTGCTTAGTGATGGAAAAAGAAATTTAAGTGTATTTAATAAACATTTAAATTCTCACTTAATTTCCAGCACTGGCCAACAAGGTTTAATCAGGTGAGTAAAATACTTGAGGAAGGTGTCTGACATGCTGATGGAAGAAAGTGACCTGAAACTCCTTTCTTTTCCATTGTCACCCACCCTTCCCCATGATAGATGAACCACTTCTGAAAAGCCTTAGGACTGGCAATCTAGGAGAAAACTACCTATCTTGCACACAGAGATCAGATATCCTCAAGGAAAAGTCCTAAGTGAACTGAGGATGTTAATTTCCCACTGTGGAATGCCATTAAACCATCTATCACAAAGTTGTCTCGCCTACCTCCTCTACCACATTAAGGCACAGTTCATTAAAAGTAAAGTATGCCCCTTTACCCTCAAATCAACCTATTACAAATATCTACACGACCATCCCCTGCAAATGCAAAACTTTTATTTGGCTACATGAAAAGATTGTACTAAAGTTCCACAAAGAATACCACCACTTTCATTTCAGGTTGTTTTCCAACAGGATATCTGTTGTGATACATTTTTTTAGCCCAGCCAGAAACTGTAGGAGGCAACCTACTCCAATGTGAAACCCAACTACTGCCTCTTAAACCAGTCTCTAGCAAAGCAGGTGTCCATAGTTTTAATCTGAAGCTCACCATCACTTAATAATCTGAGGTACATTTACAGAGATTAACGTATTGTAGTGACTGCATGAGAAAGTCATATCTGTTTGCAAATTGTGCCAAACACTTTTGAAATATATCTGAGAATAATGATCTCTTTATTATAATAAGAACAACCGTCAGTAATGAACTTCACCTAATAATCCCCTCCCACCCCATTCTTCTCCCCTTCTCTCTTCATCCTTTCCTGTCTCCCTTCCCCTTCCCCTCAAAGACAGGAGGTAAATCATAAAAAGCCCACTGGCCAGACATTCCCTCTAATACAGCTGAGACAATGCTGTTCCTTCAAGGTTTGGGAACAGCAGATCGTTCTGGGGTTGAATGTCCCAGGCTAGACTGGTGTCAGCCCCTTGTAGTATGACACTCTCCTCACATAGCTTGGCATTTTAAGAGTCACCCTGTCAGGAATGAACTACTCACTCCTTGCCCAGTCAGGTGTCAGGCCTACTTTGGGTTCCATCAAAAAAAAAAGGTTGGAGGAAAGGAAGGAACTGTTTTCTTTGAAGGATCTTTATGGTTGGTTATTCTGAAATACTGTAACTTTTTGGAGGACATATGATAACAGTCCAAATGATTATTTTTACTCAAAACACATTTAAAAATACTAAAAACAAAACTATTGACTAGAATGTTTCTATGAAAAAAACCCTTTATTCTGAGAGGGTTTATTTCTGCCAGCCAAAACATGATATTTAACCTGCTTCAAAGTCTCATGAGATAGTAATTATTAAGCTTCAAATACCTAGGACCCATAGAAATCAGAGAATGGGGGGGGAGAACCTTAGATTATGATGGCCATTTGCTTCACCGTATAAATGAGAACATAAGCAGGATAAACTAGGAGGCTGCCCCCACTTGAAGTAAGTTTTGACTGGAACTTGGGTGTTCTGATTCCCAATCAATACTTTTTACATCACTCTCTTCTAAGCCCACAAAGAAAAAAGTACAGTAAAAGTTACCTTTGATAACAATAACACAAAGAATTTTTCTTCCCAAACAGGGATTCAGCAGACTTTTAATTCCACATATGTAAATATCACAAGTCAAACATCTTTTTGTAAAAGTGAAGTTGGAGAATGCATTTTTATACAATTCCTAAGTATGGTTTACTGAGCCTGAACAAGCATTAAATCAAAAAATTAATTAGATGGTAATGCTACATTATTAAATAACATTTGGTACTCTGTCATCCAGTCATCAACTTAATATAATGGCATAACTACAATTTTCATTCTATGAGAAACCATCTAGTTTTTTAAACAGATATCTTACTGTCAATCAAGTAGTATCTATAGTAGTCCCTACCAAGAGGTAAGTGCAGTGTAAAGGTTGCTAAAAAACACCAAGAATTAAGATGCGTTATGTACATGTACCAAATGTCTATAATGAATGTAATCATTTGTACAGCAAACATGTACTGATAAAAATAAAAATTAATAAAAGAAAATAGAAACCAGCAAGATCTGGGCTATTCACAGACTGAGCCACAAAAGCCATTGATTGACCTTAGGCTGCTCTGTTTTTAGCCAGCCATGCTGGGCTCCCATATTGCTGTCCATATGCTGCTGTAACGGGCATGTTCTGGCCACTAGTGCCTCTGCTGTCAACACCCCAACAGCGGTGAAAACAAAAAGACAGGGCTGTTCAACTGGGCAAAGCCCAACTCAGTCAACTCACTAGTATTTTTCTGCATAGAGAAAAACACTCAAAACTGAGAAGGCATTCAAATCTACAGTTCTAGCCTCAACAGAGGCATTACTGGCCTCACTTAATGGAAAATAAAGATCCTGGATAATCACATTATTTTCTAATATGTTCTCAGCTTTGAAATAAATAACAACAGAATCATAAAAAATAAAATCTTTAGGGAATCATTCCTATTACAGAAGCATTTCATTTTACAAAGGGATTCGCAGCAGGCAGATTTAAATAATGTTGATCATTACAGAACACTGCAAAAGAAAATGATTTGTGTTTGTGTTCAAAGTGCTTAAAGTGAGCCTTACATCTAATAACATTTTTGGTTGGTGCAACTACACTGATTCAGGTCCATGGTGACTCAGGCCATGGAGATGAGGCCACAGGCTGGAGCCTAGAACATGTCACTGAGGTTTGAGGAGAGAAACGCAGAATTTCTAACTCTGGATACAACTATACCCTGAGGTTTTCAGAGAATCAAGAGTCTGAATGGTTAAAACAGAGCTATCCCTACTATGGGAAGAAACAACGTAGACATGCTTCCAAAAGCCAGGAGCATTCTGTGGCATATGTGCCTTATTAGATTATTATTCTGAGCAGTAATCATCAACTTTCATTTCCCATACAAAACACTATATCTCTTCTATTTGGCTCAATGGGCTGAAAGAAACCAACTCTACATATCAACATGAGGACGTCTGCTGTGCCTCAGAGTTGAGAATAGCAAGTCAAGTCACAGGATCACGCAAAGGAAGACAGTGTTCTGTTTTGTGTTTGTGTTTGTTAAGACTGAGTGAGTCTAAGTACAAAGCTATCTGGGTTCTTACAATTTTTTTTTTTTTTTTTTTGGTATTGGGGATAGAACTCTGGTCCTCGGCGGAACCACTGAGCTAAATTCCCAGCCCCTTCTTACAATTGTTTTCCAACCCAGTGAACAGCCTGGCATCAGCATGGAGAGGAATGTCAGGAAAATGACATTCAGCATAGAGTTCTCTACAGAACACTCTGCAGAGTTCTCCAGCTGCTGGGGATTTAGCTCAGTGGTTCCGTTGCCTGCCTCGCAAGCCCAAGGTCTTGAGTTCGATTCCAGGTACTAAAAAAAAAAAAAGTAAACAGAGTTCTCCAGCTGCTATGCTTTTGTTCTTCAAAAGAAAAGGCTGAAGACTGCCTTCAAAGGCATTAGCTCTATGAAGGTGAATCCAGCCAGAATTTATCAGGCAGACTTATCAGATACCATTCAGCATGTGATCTGTGCTACAACATGTTAATGCAAAGCAACCTGCTGTTCCTGAGAGAGAGCACTTGTCTTTGGGGAGACTGCAAGATGAGACAGGACTTCCTATTTTCTGTAAGTAAACATTTGTTGTAGACAACTCTACATCTGCAAACACACCCACTTTTTCACTATGTCAGCACTGGCTAGGATCAATGACATATCTGTATGGGATCTCAGTCACTTTAAAATACGTCTTTTAGTCTGTTTCTTTGTGCATGTCAATTTCAGTAGTTCAGCTGACTTAGTTCTTCAGCAACAATACTGTCCGCAGAAAAATACACCTTCCTTAAACAAAGGAAACTTTTTGTTCCCATGGTACAAAAGATATATTCTGCCATCTCCAGGAGTAATAGTAAGCTACAGAAACAGCAAACAAGAAACAGAGTGAAAGCTAAAGAAACAAAACAAAGGCGAGTTGGGGGCAAGAAGCAGTGTGGAGGGGAAGTGCTCATTCGTGGGTTTTATTTTGCGGTGCTGGGGATCGAACTCAGGGTTTCACAAGAGCTAGTAGGCAAGCGCTCCACTGCTGAGCTACATCCCCAAGCCTGGGGGTGGGAATTTGTGATTTAAGAAATTCAGCCTTTCCTATTGAATGTGGAGGGAGGAGAAAAAAAGGGGAAGGTGATGTTTTCGGTTAAGAAAAAGACTGAAGTGTGTACCGCCCTCTCGGTTTTGTTTCAATATCGAAGCATCCGGAGAACGCACGGTAGGCAAAATCTAGTCTAGACTAACGCTGGCTCAATGAGACTGACACAAGTTTGTTCGTGATGCAATGGAAATATCTAACCAAACTGAGGAATTGCATCAAAAATTATGACAATTCTTTAAATTATTTTAAGTATATTCTGGCACTCAAAATAAGTTTGATTATTCACAAGGCACAACTACCGATTTCATACGATCATTTTGCAGGATGTGAAGGCACCCTATCCTAACCTCTTTTAAAGAAACCGCTACGGACGTGGAGTGCTGTCAACTATTTCCCAAGACTGAGGGTCTGACGCTCAGAGTGACGGCGAGAAACCAAACAGCGACCAGAAGCCCCGAGTCCCTGATGAATTTTTCTGCGGCACAGTCCCACCGATCTGTACGCGGGGGTGTGGAGGCCAGAAGCATCCGCGGTTGCTGCTTCCTCCCGGGCGCGTCCCGAGTTCCCGCGGTCAGGTGGGTGGCGGCGAGCCCCGGCGGGGAAGCCCTGCCCTCCTCGCGGAGTGCGGCGCCGATGGAGAGGCTGAGCCCGCCGGGTGCCGCGCGTCCCGCGGCCGCCGCTCACCTTTGTCTGCCAGCCCTCTCCGCGAGGAGGGCAGGGCCGGCCAGGGAAGACTGCGGGATGCAGCCAGACTCTCTCCGGCTCCCGGGAAGCGCTCGGGGCGGGCGGGCGGGCGGGTCACCGCCCCCTCCCCCGAACCCAAAGGCTGGGAGTTGCGAACGCGGGAGGCGCGGGAGCGTGTGCTACAGAGCACCCGAGTGTGCGTGTGCGCGGGAGTGTGTGTGTGCGTGCGTGTGTGTGGCGCAGGGGGAGGGGAGGTGCTCCAGCCCTTCTTACCTCTCGAAGATAAGCCGCACCATGAAGATGCAGAAGGCCAGGGGGAAGGCGAGATAGAGGTCCTCAGCCTGCGGGAAGGTGGCTTCCTCCGTGTTCTTCAGGTCTGCCCAGGTGACATTGTGCGGGAGCCAGAACCTCTCGTTCCAGAACCAGGCTAAGATCCCTGCCATCTTGCTTTGTCCACTCCTCTCCCGTGGCTCCCGAGGCCCGCCGAGCTCTCCTTTGCGCAGGACGCCCGAGGATGCGCGGCTGGCTGGCCCCCGAGCCTGTGCCGCCGCCGCCGCCACTCGCGCCCGCCGCTGCCGCTACCTCCGCGGCCGCTGCTCTCGAAGGCTCGCGGCGAACCCCGGTTCTCTGCTCCCTCTGGCCGCGCTGGGAAAGGGGCCGCCTCGTCTGTCACATGGCAGCCCAGGCCGCTCGCCCTGATTGGCTCGTCCCCGCGTCAAGCAGCCAGGCACACGCGGCCGGCTCGCCCACGCCCGGAGGGCAGGGCGCAGTCGTGCGCCCTGGGCGCAGGGCCCCGCTCCCGAGAGTGCTCTGCGGCCCTGGGCTCCCCGTGCTCCTGCGGAGCGCTCGCGGGGGAGACCTGCAGTGGGCTCCCGAATTCCGCCCCAGCCCCCAAGTTTGCTCGCACATGCTCAGAACGCTGGCTTCTGCCCCACTGGAGTTTAAGCGCTCTCATCCGCTTTCCCTGCGCCCTGGGGCAGTGGCGATAGGAGCCAAGGCTGAGCTTCAGAGCCAGCATTGCGCTGAGCTGAGAGCGGACAGCAAAGGGAGAAGTAGGGGCAGCAGAGGCAAAGGAGCCAGAAGTAGGAGGGAAAAGATGGTCCTGCCCTACTGGGGTAGGGTGGTTGGGCAAGAGACTTCTGGCTCTGTTCCTGCCCTGTCTTTCCCCATCTTTGACCTTCCGACCTTTTTATACTACTGCTTCCCATTAACGCAGGAGCACTGGATAACAAAGCCCTTTATTTTAACTTTCGAGGCGCTACAAGAAATTAGGCACTTAATTGCTCTTTATTACTATTTGATGATAGCAGTGATGATAATGATAGCAACTGCAGCATTCTTAAAACTGCTTCCCACTAAACTCTTAAGTGCTGCTGGACCACGTTTTGGCAGTTTGTAGTAGTCAGCTTTCCGATTGCTGGACACAATATCAGACACAACTTAGAGGAGAAAACGCTTTGATTTACCTCATGTTTGGGGGCAATCCAGTCTATAGTCAGCTGGCGCCAAGACTGGAACATCCAGGCAGAAGGCATGGCCGAACAAAGCTGCTTTAGCGTGTGACTTCCAGAAAGCAGAGCAGGGAACCAGTGCCTGAGGAGCACAGGCTAGGGCCCACAAACTGTATAGTACCCAAGGTCATTATTTCTGCCTTTTACATCCATATAAAGCCTTTTAATGCATGAAGTCTTTGAGGTGTAACTCCGGCATTACCCACACCTTACATTTCTCCTTTGATACAGGAACTACATGTAGATTAACGCCCTTCCCTTTGTTGACCAAGTTCCAGGGAATACTTTGCTCATTTTTTTCACTATCATTCATTTTCTGCTTAGTCCTCCCAGTAAGTTCTGCCGGACCTTTACAATAAGCATATCTCTCTCTCACACACACACACACACACGCACGCACGC
The DNA here is from genome assembly GCF_000247695.1 of Heterocephalus glaber. The sequence continues at coordinate 6,207,599 of NW_004624787.1, read as the reverse complement.
ACGCACGCACGCACACAAGGCCTTTGTTTACCCTCCTCTCCCTCCACTCACTTACCACTTGCTTCTCCTTCCTCCCTTTTACCCCAAAACTATAAAGAATGGCCTATCTGTTGCCTCTAATTTCTCTCCTCTGGTTCTCTTTTGAGCTTTCCTTGGCGTTTACCTCCTCTACTACACTACTGAAACTGCAAGGTCACTGGTGAGCTCCATGCTGCTAAACACAAAAGTCAGGTCTGGTTTTGATTCAGACTACTTAGACTGGGAGGCTTAAACAACTGACATTTATTGTGCAAACTTTTGGAGTCTGGAAAGTCTAAAATCAAGGTACTGGCAGTTTCAGTGTCTGATACGGGCTCTCTTCCTATCTGTGGATGGCTGTCTTCCCATGCCAGAGAGCAGAGAGGAAGCAAGTGCTCCTGTATCTTCTTACCAAAGCACTAATCCCATTTTGAGGGCCCCACCCTCATAAGCTAATTACCTCCCCAAATACCTTCCTATTGAAGGCTAGGCTTTCAACATAAGAATTTGAGGAGGATATAAACACTCAGTCCATTGCAGTAAACTTCTCTACCCCCCATCAGAAGCTTTTGGTCTACCTGGTCCATTCCTCATAAAACATTCTTATCATGGTTTCCAGAAACCACATTCTTCTGTTTCTTCTCCTCCTTCGTGGCCACTTCTGCTCAATCTCCTTCTTGGTTACTCCTCACCTTCCTAACTCCTAAAAGTATTTTGTCCTCATGACATTTCCATCTGCACTCATCTTCTTGGTGATCTCATCCATTTCCAAGGCTTTTGATAGCTTTCAATGACACACTTATAGCCCCCATATTTGTATCTCTTCTCATGAACACTGCACTACAGCCTCCTAAATCCATTGTGGCTCAACAATGCCACCATCTTATGGCCAAACTACGAATCGCTCAAAAACCTGTGTCTTCCATAGTCCTCACTCAGACCAAAAACAGTCATTCTTCCCCTTCTTTTTCTCACTAATTCCTTTTCTAATCATCACAAATCCTGTCAACGTCATTTTAAAAAAATCTCACCATCTCTCAGCACCTCTTCATCTACTGTGAGATCCACACAACCAGCATTTCTCACCTGAGTTTCCCTAGTAATCTTCTACCTCCCCATTTCTAGACTTGACCCTCTGCAGTCTATTGTCAGGCAGAGTGATCCTGTTGAAATGTGAGTCAGATCACTTCAGAACTTAAAGACCTGCTTCTCCATCCTTCCCCAAGTGGAAGTCAAAGTCATTGGAGTGTCCTAAGATACTTGGTTCCATATTCCCTCTGACCTCATTGGCTCTCTCCTCTCCCTCTGCTTTGGTTGCTGGCCTCCCTGCCCTTCCTGGAACACACGAGCCATGTCTTAAAGCTCTTGCACTTGCTTTTCCTTCTCTTTGGAATGCCTTTCCCCTAAATGTTCATGTCTGTTTTTTCTTTAATGTCATAGTGAGCCCTTCCTTTGTCACACTAGATAATCTACTACTCTCGCTCTTCAAAGCATTCTTCACCATCAACACAACATGTATTGTACTTACTGCTTCCCCCACCCACCCACACACAAGTATAAGCTTGAAAAAGTTAAAATTGTCTATTTTATCCACTCTTATATCTGCAGTACTTAAAAGGTGCCTGGCACATAGTAGGTCTCCAATTAACTATTGATTAATGAATGAATAAACTTTACTCTAACCTCAATGAACTTCTCCAGGAGAGAAAAAGCCTGAATAATTGTGTTCAGTGTGTATATATCCACGTTAGACTCATATTAAGAATGATGTGGGGCTGGGGATTTAGCTCAGTGATGCCACACCTGCCTCACAAGTGCAAGGTCCTGAGTTCGATCCCCAGTACCAAAAAAAAAAAGAATAATGTGATAATATTACACATAGGATAGGGAATTGGTCTGTTCTGGGGTGGGAGTGTGGGTGTCATTGAAGTGAGTCATCTTTGAGGAGAAAATGTCATCAGCGTCACTTCAGACCATGTGGTCAGCTGCTCACTGCTACTGAAGGCCGTGTGGGAGATGCATTCAGATCACTTCAACTGCATTCTTGTAGCCCTGGAGAGGAGATTTGTTAAGGCCTATCACCTTTTGTGGCAGAAGTTCATGTCATGGTACCGCCTAGCCCCTGCAGAGCTCATGCGCTCACATCCCTTCCTCCAGTATAACCTGGCCTCCTACCCCAGGGCTTCTGTGCTATCTAGGAGCTGCTGCTGTGTCCTCAAGTAGGACTGCATTAAGTGTTGGTGAGTTGACGCCCAAGAGCCTGAACTTTGATAACAGACAGTGGAAGCCTTAGGATACATTTTTACTCCTTTCCCTCCCCTGGACCTGGAATACAGAGGCCTCTCCAAAAACATGCAGTGGTGTCAATTGGCTTATTTCAAAGTTGTGGTGAGCTCAGTTAGTCATGCCCCCATGTTTCTTCTCCCTCTCTTTCTGTCTCACTCTTCTTGTCCCTTATTCCCTTTTCCCTGAAACTGCATTTCCCTGGAACTTTCTTTCTAGAGAAGCGAAAGTAATAGGAAAGCAGAGGACAGTGCTGCCATTCTGCCACTCACCCAATTCTAAGACAGTGGAGGGATTTCAGGAACCTTTTGAAAGATGGATTTCATTGGGCCGTGGAAGGAGATACTAGTAATTATCTGGGATTCTTGCACAAGTCGCTTAGTTTCTAAGAGCATATTAATGCCCTCCTATGTAGTTTATCTAATAATAGTGTCTCTCTTGCCTGTGGCACTCATCATGAAACTCACAGGAGATGAGCTATGGGGAAAGGCTTGCACACTATCGACCTCTGTGCCCCGGTGTCGCAGAGCAAACATCTAGTCTTTTATTGGAATAGCAGGCCTCCATCAGGCAAGGGCCCCGTCCCACCATCTTCCAGCCGAATGGTTACCCTGGAAACCCAATCGAGTGAACTATCTTTCCATATCTGACCAGTCTTCATTGATCCAGGGACTGGCCCGACATAGCAGTTAAAGTCCTTCTTTGGGTGTATTGATCAGATCAGGGCATCCTTCTATGGACACTTGGACTCAAGGATTTCAAACATTAAGGCCCCTCTACTTCACGGTACAGCTGGAAAAAGCAGAAGCCAATCTGCCCCCAGAGAGAATAAAACAGACCTGTAGAGTTAAGTGAAAGTCAGAGACACAGAGTCCTCTTGGCATTTGAGCTCCAGGTTCCACACAGTACCTGGGGGCTGACTATCTTCGCATGTTTAGGCTCCACACACCAGCATATCTTCATGTCCAATTCCCTTTTTGGATTGACTTGCTGTTATTTTAATGCAAAATATTCCCACTCTCCAAGACATTACTCAAGAGTCCATGTCTCCAACATTCTGCTGACCTCAGCTGAGGCCCTAGGGAAGGCTTCTTAAGGTCATATCTTCATTACAGGAACGACACTGCACAGCATAACTTCCAAGGAGCCACTTTATACCTGTGCAGAAGGCTTCTAGTTGTTTACCCAGGAAACCTAAATACAAGCTATGCATCAGACAAATGCATTGTTCAGTGAGGAAATGAATTGTTAGTTTATAAGTAGAAGAGACAAGAAGAGAGAAAAGATGACAAAATATTAGCGGTGGGGGTAGTGTGCCACCACTCACACTCCATATTAGGAGAGCATGATTTGGGCCCTGAGTGTGAAGTGGCATATAAGAACACACCCTCTTTTCTAGGCAACTGGAAAATATCACCAAAGCTAAGCTTATTTCTGTTCACACCCACATCTTAGCTCTCCCACATACATTTGAGTTCCCTATAGGAAATCATCACTTGGATACAGGAGGACAGCCAGAAGTTTTAATGAGTTTTCACTATGAGTCGCATAACACAAAATTGTTGTACTTGTTCTACAAAAAGAAACCAAAATCAATTTGTGAGCAAGTTGTGCTCACATGAAAAGCCAGATAGCAGTATACACCAGCACCACTCATGATTGCCTTAGTCATTGGATAAGGGCCCAAGTATTCAGATAACAAGAGTTTCCTGCTCAAAGGAGGAAGGAGACATTTTGTTTTGAAGAGGCCAAGGAAACTTCAAAGAAGAGGCAGAAATGGAATCAGGCTATGAAGTATCAGTAAGATTTGAAAAGGCAGGGGCAGTGGTAAAAAGTGGGAGATTTGGTGAGGGCATACTAATCAGACATTGCTAATACACTGGATTACAAATGGCCTTAAATGTGAGGCAAAGGAACACTCCCATTTGTTTAGTGAGAACTTTATCTATGATTAAACCATAGAAGCAGTTCTGCAATACCCTCCCTGGTACACAACACACTCAACTATTTTGGATTTAAATATGTATTCAAACAAAGTTGCTTATTGCTCAAAACATAGGGCAGTGCTAAGCATAAGCATTCTTAAAGAATTCATTAATTTTAAAGGAGGCTGGTTTTCATTGGGAATAATAAGGAGATACTGGAAAATTTTATTTCTGTAGTCATTCCTCACAAATATACAACCTTTTAGCTGTGGTTGTCAAAAATATTAAATCAACACTCATTGTTTTGCTGTCCCATTACCGGTGTCTTGTATTCTCATTTATACAGTATTTGGGATGGGGGCTCCGGGGAGTGGGGATTCATCCCCAGTGTGCAGATGTCCCATAGCAATACAGAAACTTGGCCCCTCTGGCCATCTGAAGAAAATAAAAAGAGTATTTAACTCACAACATTGGGGTCAGACTAATCTAAGGTCTAAAACCTACACAGGGATATTGAATCCCATTATTTGCTGGAAGCTCTCTAGCCGGACTTGCTCCTCCCTCCCTGTTCAGTCTTTCTTAGAACCATGTCAGCTATTAAAGATCTTTCTCCTCCTTCCTCTTCCCTGAAAGTTCCTACCTCTGAAAGAAAAGAAAAAAAATACTTTTCTGACATAGACAACCATCAGTTATTCTGGTATTCCTAGCTAAGCCAAATCTCTGGCTGCATTTTCTATAGTATCTCCTAAATCAAGTGTGTTTAAATGTTAATTTTCCCCTTGAACATTAACCTACCAGTATTGCTTCAGAATCCCATTAAAATTTTAAACACACTTGTGTTGCAAAACTACCAAAGAAAAATGAGAAAAATACAGATTGTTTGACTATGGGCTAACCAGTTAGGGATTAATTCACCTTAGTTATGTGTTATAGCTTCCAGCCCATCTACTAAATATAGTCATCCATGATGGCATGTCTTATATGCATGTATATGTGACTAGCATTTAGCAAGCAGGACATCTGATTTATTAGCCAGAAAGTCTGATTTCTGTCTCACTGTACAAACCAGAGAAACAAAACCTCAACTGATCATCCAGCTAATTTAGTTTAGAGTAAATAACACAACTTGCAGAAATTAGTGACATAGGATAGAAACATAGGATTTCAGGGCTGGAAGGAACCTAATGTGTCAATGAGTACATTAATTGATGGACATCCAAACTATGATTAAACATTTCCAGTGACAGGGAATTCACTACTTAATAAATTGATCCATCCCATTTTGGCATACTTATGACTACTAGAAAATCTTTAATGAAGATAAGACCTTAAGAAGCCTACCAAAATCTCCTTCATGTTCACCTATATAAAATGAGGACAGTATTTTTATGTTGGCTAGCTGGACCTAGCACTCAAGGACAAGATTCATGTCTAGTTACATATCATCTTGAACAATACACAGCAAAGTATACTTGACTAACCACTTCTATATAAAGGCATTAGGAATATCTGGGTGACATTCTGTGTCATGCAGGGGTACTGTGTATCTGTGATGACCATAAAGATAAAAAATAACTTGCCTGCAGAATGATCAACCATTTGCCTGTGGATATTTCCATGTGCCTTTCTAATTAGAGGTAAAAAGAGTGCCCCAATATCCCTGAAAAAAAATATAATAGCTAGGCATCATGAAAATCATCAGTCATCTATGTTGATAACAAAAAAATTGAAACTCCTCAAGTTTAAATCACAACATAAATGACCCTAGAGCATATAATTGCCTGCATTAAAAAAATGTGAAGACAAGCAGAGAACAGAAAGGCCACATTAAATGTGGAAGCTAGGTGGTTATCTAGATGGGTTCATTAGGTAAATCACTCCATTCCGCATAGTAGTTATAGAGGGTAGGCAATTGTTATTCATTCCACAGCAAGGTTAGAAGTTACTGTGAGCCACAGACCTACTGAGTTACTTGAGAAGAATTACAACTACAAATGTCAAATCTACCAATGCCAAGAATGTGCCATGTTCAAAAAAAATGTAGGGATTTCAAATTGAGATGACTTTAGGAGCCAGAAAGGTTTTTTTTAAAATGAACAGAACAGGGGAAAGAAAATAAGGTGAACTAAAGGTTATACAGGCATTCAAATTCTCTTCCTCTGCTTCCTCCTTTCTTTATTTTGTCATTGAAAATACCGTAACAGTGTCAGGCACACTGGCTTATGTGTATAATTCCAACTACTCAGAAGGATCATAAGGTCAAGGCCAGCCTGGGCAACTTAGCAAGACCCAGTTTCAAAATAAAAAGGACTGAGGATGTAGCTTAGTGACAGTGTGTTTGCCTAGCATGAGGGAGGCCTCGAGCTCAATCCAGTACTGAGAGAGAGAAAAAAAAGGAAACTATAGCAATAGGCAAGTCAAACATATTGGTTGGCCAGTGTTTGTAGTTTCCAATTACTTCCTTGTGCTCATTTAAAGAATTCTTTTCATTTAAGAGGCCATGTTTTCAAAGAGCTACCTTTTTATTTTTTAAAAAACAATTTATCCAGAGATATAACAATCAGAATGATGAGGGATATGTATACGAGGTGTTTCATTTACAGTGCATGCTGAGAGTACATTTGGAGTTCAATTTTATATATATACTAAATATATTTGTGCAGCTTTGGCAGTAATAACCTATTTTTTCATAGAAAAATTACCTCTTGATGGTTCAACCTCTTGAAACTTCAGGATCTTACATGCACAAAGGGAGTAATACTGCCTACCACATGAGATGAAAGCAAGATTTAATGAGATGGTGAAAAGTGTCTGACATTTAGACGCAGGCAGTTGTTATTTTCATTGTTAATATTGGTATTACGCATTGTTGCCGCGTGGCAAAAACTTCCTCACTGCAGGAAAGGAGGACACAGAACTTGTTGAGATGATCTGCCCTCCAGTCACCCTGGAAGTAAAGGCCCACAAGGACAAAGTAAGGAAGGGACAGAGGACAGGACTAGGAGAAAGTTTCAGAAGTCTGTGTACCCTGCATGTGATTCCTCATGATATTTTCGCCCCAGAGCGTCCATAAACATCTTAAATATAATGCTGGATATGGTACCTCAAGCCTATAACCCCAGCACTCTGGAGGGCTGAGGCAGAGGGATCTCAAATTCAAGCCCAGTGTGGAGGGTTTACCAAGACTGTCTCAAAGTTTAAAAATAAAGAATAAAAAAAGGAGGAGAAAAGAAAAAAAAAGTGGCTGGGGATGTAGCTCAGTGCAAAAGGCCCCAGGTTCAATTTCCAGAAACACACACACACACACACACACACACACGCACACTCCTTATAACCAGTGATATTTTGCAGAATCTTATAGGGCACTGGGTTTTGATTGAAGCAGCTTATACCAACAAGCAAGTCAGAATCTAAGTGGAAGAAAACTTGCCAATTTATGGAAATAAAATCTGAATCTCCAGAGGCCAAGGAGCAGGTGAAACTTGGGGACAGCGCTGCTTCAGGCCCCCTGGGAGCCCTGGGAGGATACAGAGGTGAAAGGGTGTTCAGAGATCAGCTGCGGGTCCCTGGGTTGGGAGGACTGTGGGGGGCGCAGTGGAGCTTGATTTGAGTAGATCCAGAGGCCAATTGGCGGAAACACCTGAAAGGCCAATTTTACCCTCTGAGAAGCAAGGCTGGAAGGGAATGAGTGGCCCTATCAGGCAGTGAGCTTCCTTTCTATTACCAGAAGTGCTCAGGCTCCAGGTGGGAATTTTCCTCTGAATGCTGTTGAGGATGATCATGTTCAACAGTTTCATTCCAGGGGAACTTTTCTCACCCTCAGGACTTTGCATTAACCATCTCAAAAGGGAAGAATGAAAGCCTAGATTAAAATATGCACAAAAGTGTGCTAACGAAGATACAAGAAGTAGACAAAGAAATATTAAATTGTTATTGATCTATCATTTGATGGCAGCTACAACAGATCATTCTAATGAGATTGAAATTGTTTTTTAAATTATTGTATACTCTTACATGATGTCATCATATCAATGAGGTAATCAATTTTTAGGGTCATATGGATCTTCAAGTAATTTTTTTCCAATTTTATTTTTTATTAGTACATGTTTGCTGTATATAATGATTACATTCCGTGTGGAGAGTTGGTACATGTGCATAACACATCTTAATTCTTTTCTCATCTCCTTCCCCAACCTTCCTTCCCCCTCCCTCCCTGATTCCTCCATCTCTCGATCCCTCTCCCTTTTGCTATCTATTTCCCATCATCTGTGTTTTATTTTGTTCTTTATTTATATTTTGAGTTTCTCATATAAGATAAACCATGTGATATTTAAGCATATGTGCCTGTCTTATTTCATTTAGCATTATGGTCTCAAGTTGCATCCATTTTCCTACAAATGACTCAAGTTTATCCTTCTTTAAAGCAGAATAGTACTCCATTTGTGTAAATACATTTTCTTTATCCATTCATCTAGTGATGGACATATAGACCTCTTCCAAGATTTTGCTATTGTGAATTGTGCTGCTATAAACATGAGTATGTATCACTGTAAAATCAAGTCTTTAACTCTTTTGGAAAGTGGGTCTTTAAATAATTTTGAAGATTCTTTTAACATACTTTTATACCTTTAGAGAATGCCTAATGTTTTTAAGTAGACAATGCTGGAAATAACTTAGATAAGGGAAGTTAAGAAACATCTTGTATCAACCAAAATGAGCTCTACTGTAGTATGGAAGCGAAAAAAACTTACAGTGGCTTGATGCAAGAAAAGTTATTTCTCACCCAAACTCAATGTCAAATGAGGATCGGCAGGGGCCTCTTTTTAATAAGAGATTAAAAGGAGTACATTTTCTATTCAAATGCCTGCTTCATGATTACCACCACAGAAACAGAGCCATGATAAGTCACCTACTGGTGCTTAAAGCTTCTACCCAGAAGTGGCATTGCTTCTAATATTCATATCTTATTATCCAAAGAGGTCCAGGCCACGCTTCAAAGTGGGACATGGACATTCAAGCCAACTACTGAGAAATCTCAATTTAAACTTATTTGTATCTTGATACTGTGGCTAACAGTGAACACTATAGTCTCACAGTTGAAAGCATGGGTTCTCGATTCACATGCCTTGTTTGGGGTAAGGGCCACTGCTCAGCAATTATGTGACAACTGGATGTAACAGCCTCTGTGCCCCAATTCCCCACTAAAGAAGTGCAAAGAAAGTATCACCCACTCCAGAGTAGGGTTCTGAGTTTCAAACAAGGTAATAGATGTAAAACATGTGTAATAGCACCTGGAACGTGGCCAGTGTTCCATAAAAAGTAGTTTCAATTATTTTGCTAGTGTTGAGAAACGAAAAGAAAATACAGAAGAGGGGAAACAGGAGTTAGATTTCCACCTGCAACTCCTAGACTCCAAGATTCTAGGATGAGTGAACTTCAGTCTCAGAATTCATCAATTCAACAAATATTTGTGAAGCCCAAGGCCAAATGATAACCATATATGGGTAGGCAAAAGAAACACAGTGTCTGCTGTTTTGGAGCTCAGGCTCCAACAGGAAGTATCTAACAATATAATTGGCTCAGGCAAATTTCAAGTGTCTTCCCAGGGCATTGTGTCTGTTTCATGCTTAAATCATCTTGCTTTCCAGGTGTCTGTCTCTGGACCCCTGATTGCTTATATATTCATACTAATTACTTGCCCTGTCCTTGCAGAATTTTTATTGCCTGCTGTACCTAATCAACAGGTTCATTTGCAAGCCTAGATCCCCAGCAGTAGCACACTTCTTACATTTGCACACTTGGCCCTATTCCACTGCTACTCAGGACCTCTGGTAACGTAGGCAATGCACTAATACTCAAAAGACCTCCTCTATCCTAAACTTCTGCTCTCTTAAAAGGAAGAGGGAAAGGGGGATGAAGAAAAAATGGATACAGAAAGGAAAAAGCAGGAGGTAATTAAGGTCAGACAATAATGCTCAAAAAGAGTATAAAAAATTTTAAATCTAAAGAAGAAAATCAGTTTTTGCTTTACCTCATATCAAGTCCTGCAATGTTGCTAGCTGCCTGCAAGGTCCCATTGAGAAAAATATCACAGGGAAGTGTCTCTTCCCTAGCACTTTGAATAACATTCTGTGAGATACCAGCTTCCCTCTGTAGTACTCTGAACATAATTCTGTTTTTAATAGTGGAAAACTAGACATCAGCAGTCACTCTATACTATCTCAGAACTGATGTCAGATCAAGTGTCTATAATCCTTTCCTTCATCAGTTGGAGTTTAAGTTCATTCTCATATGTGGATGCCACAGAGAGAGTAGAATCTCAAAAGTAACCTTCCCTTGAAATAATTTTTCATCATTAATTTTGCCTTCACTAGTGCACTGAAGGCAAGTATTTATATGTAAGTCTAACATAATTGTTACCTGGGAATCATTGATATATGTTAGTCTCTACATGCTCACATTTAGAAAGTACAAAGAACTTTTAAAGTCTTTCCCTAAAATTAAGAAAAGTATATACCTATGTATAACCAAACAGTTCAACCCATTCTCATTGTTAAATTACGTTCAGGACAACATAGTTTCTTAATAAGAAAGCTGTATTGTAAATATCCTAAAGAATTAGTTGATCTCATTTAATTGAAACTGAGACCAATAAATTACAATTCCTCCTGCTGCCCCAATTGCATGTGATATTGTAAGTGATCAGCTTCACTTGATGGATGTGTCTAGGCTTAGATGTTTCTATTCATCTTGAATTTTTATGATCTCTAAATTCACTTAAACTTTAAAATGCAATTAAAATGGAGCATAATCAGTATTTAGAAAAAACAAGAATTCAGAAATCTGCACAGATGCAGGTTATTAGAAGATTTAGGCACTCTGAATTCACCAGCTATATTTTTTTCAGAAGATCTCCCTAATGATTGCTACAAAATTATTAACAAAATCCAAAGGCCCTGGAGTTTCTTAAACACTTAAAATGATTTGGCTTAAAAGATTTTTTCAGTCTTCATTTGCATTGTAAAAGTGACTTCGGTTGTAAGTTTAGGAAGAACTTTAGAAGCTTTGACATGGCATGTTGCCATAAAAAATATTTTCCCTGTGGGGAGACAAAACTCAAGTGTGCTAATTAAGGGTGGTTAATATCCCTCAAAATTAATTCTTTGTTACCTGCAGTGTTTTAATTATTCCCTTATGGGGAGCCTGGAAATGCCCTATATCTTTAAATAGCAGCTGGCTGCTCATTGATACTGAGTCACCAACCAGCCTGAAAGTGTTTCTTATATTTATTGGCTATAGAGTGGTGGCCACGGAGAAAGATGCCATATAAAGCAGTAAGACAAATTTTCACTCTTGATTTATAAAATCACTTTCATTGATACCATCATACTTCAAATAAAAGAACCCTAAATAATAAAAGCTCTGATGTAGAATGGCCCCTGAAGGCCCATGTGTTAATAGCTTGGTCCACAGCTTGGCAATGAAGGAGGTGGGGCACCTCTAAGAGTCAGGGCTTAGGGGGAGGTCTTCACTGGAGGCTGCCCTAGCAGGAGATATGGGATCCCAGCCTAGCCCTCTTCCTCTCTCTTTCACTTCCAAGCCATGACATGAGTAGTTTTACTCCACGGAAGGCTCTGGCTATGATGTGCCCTCAAAGGCCCAAAGCAGTGGGGCCAACCGCGGACTGAAACCTCTAAAATTGTGAGCCAAGATCTGTTCTCTCTATAACTTAATTATCCCAGGTATCCTGTACAGTAACAGAAACTGGCTAGCATGATAGCCATAAAAATAAAGGAAAGGGACTGGGGACGTAGTTCAATGATACAGCACTTGCCTCATGTGTATGAAACTCTGGTTTAAGTCAGATCACCAGCACAAGAAAACAAACACACATACAAAAACTAAGGAAGGAATGGGACTGTAATTAACCCCAGGCCACTGTATCTAAGCTTCAGCCACAGGTCCAGTCGGCCAACCATGACACTTCCCCCACCAGTATGCAGCCAGTCCTTTCCATAGAAGTAAAAACCAAATATCCTCAGAGGATATTAGCTGAATTTACAGCTAATGGACCATGGATGAGACTGTTTATCTAGTAATGATGAGTGTTATGCAGGTAACTGTTGTTTCTTCTGGAGTCCTTCTTGAACCAAGTACCTCCAGAAAACTCTAAATATTGGATACACATCCTGAGCTCAAATGTCACTTCCTCTGTGAGGCAACTCTGACCTTATAGTCTCTGGTTGCTACCTAATTATTCTATCAAATTGCCCCATTTTATTGTCTTCACATGCCATCTGAAATCTCCTTGTGGGTTTGCTCATTTACTTCTTTGTTTCCTTCTTCCCACCAGGAGCAAGTGGGCACTAGTTAGGCAGGACCCTGGCCATCTTGGTCCCTCTTCTTCCCCATGGCTTGGGCTGCGTGGGTACATGGTGACTGCCAGTAAATCACTGTTGAATGAGTGAAATTAAATTTTTTTAATATCAAACTTATTTTTCTATAACAATCAAAAAAAGGATTTATTCTGGAACTTGTACTGAGAAAGTGGCTGGTTACAAGAGTGTAGGCAATGCAGGCCACAGGTATTTAATCAGAATAACTGTGCATGGACCCCAAATCACATGCACACACACAAACCTTCACACTGAAAGTGTCATCTCAGGTGAGTATGACCAGAATCAGCCCAAGCGAAGGCCAAGCCAAGCATGTGGCCAGTTCCTCACAGCATTTGCTCTGTCACTCATTCTTCTGATAACTTTAGGAAGTTTTAAGAAAAAGAAAATGCTAGCGAGTGCTTCAAGGGAGATGGGCAGCTGGGTGCTAGAACAGGACCTAGCAGGGGCAAGCTTAAGTACTGATGCATAATTCATGCTAATGTACTCACTGAGGAAACACACTGAGGAATTTCCTTAGCTTCCCATATCCAGGAACCAGGGAGGTCAAGTGAGGCTCTACTCCAGTTCTTCAAAGCTCCTGGGATAGTAAATAATAATAACAAAAATAATAATAATACTAAAACTATAAAATTGGCCATTTTGAGAAACTTCTTAAATTAACATTATTATGCACAAATACTCTGCAATATACATTGTGCCATCATAAAATAGGATCTGTCTAAAAGGACAAATCATAGAGCACAGCAGCGGACATAGTCGGGCACCTGTGCCGCAGACTGACACGGAATGTCTTCTCTGTCTAGACCGCTCAGTGAGTCTCTGGAGTCCTAGGACTGATTCCATTTTGACCTATATTTGAAAAATTACTTGAAGCACTTCATAAACTTAGGAAATGTCGGCCAACCCTTTGAGCAGTCCTCCACCTTGCCCCTGGGGCTACCTGTTCCTGACCTGTGGAAGCCATATCTGAACTTCTGTTACCTGTGCTTGGAGCACAGAGTCAAGGAATTTCCTTCCCTGGCTGGGTGAGCAGTTTGCCTGGATGTGCACAATACTCCTTTCTATGCCTTTGATACCACTGTAGTTCAGTGGTCATCAATCACTGTTTCAATCAGTGGACTTTCAAACTGCACTCAAGAGCTACTGATCACCTGAAGGGAACCATGGTGGAATGAGACAGTTTATAAACTAGTCTATTTGAAAGAAGAAATTTTTCATGAAGGCAAAAAGCCTGCTGTATGTTACCTTCTCTCTCACCCATCAGGCAGCACAATGGAGTCATCGCCACAGGCTTTCCAGGGTTGGCCAAGGTAAAGGGATCATACCGCCATTGCGGATGTTGTCCAGAATCCAGCCCATTCTCTGGGCTGCTGGGGCTTCACTCTTCATGGATCGCCATGAAAAAGACCACTTCTCCTCAGCACATATCCTTAGTCTTAGGTCTCTCTCTCTCTCTCTCTCAAGTCTCTCTCCTCTCTCTCTCTCTCTCTCATCTCTTTCTCTCTCTAAGGGATTGAGCCAGGGCCTTTGCATTGAGTTATGTCCCCAGCCCCCTTTTTAAAAAATATTTTACCAGTGTAAGACAAAGTGTAAGTTGCTAAATTGCCCGGGCTGGGCTCTAATTTGTAATCCTTTTGCATAGGCTTTAAATAATAGGAAATTGTTTCAAAGTTTCAAGGCTAAACATAAAAGCGTGAGGGGCTGGAGATATAGCTCAGTGGTAGAGCACTTGCCTAGCAAACCCTGGGTTCCATCTCCAGCACCTTAGATAAATAGATGGACAGAGTGGATAGAGACAGACAGGCAGGCAGGCAGGCAGGTGCTATCAAGAGCTGTGGGGTAGGCTATCACCATGAAATAACCCTCCCCCCTTGCGCCTTCCTCCAGGCCACCTTCAGATCTGTGGTGGATTTGCTCTCCTCCCATGCACATTCTTTCTCCTGAAGAGCCCTTGTCCTCTTTGGAAATGACTGCCAATAGGTAGCATTTGGCTCTGGCTGAGAATTTAAACACACATCTCAGCCTTTTTTCTTTCCCTGCACCATTGGAAAATATCTAAGTAACATGAGAGCCACCAGAAGGACAAAGCCATAAAAACCCAAGTCAAGGAAACAAAAGAGAACCCTGGAGGTGAAAGCTGAGGTTTCCTTGGTTTTCTGCCAGTGATTGGGTCTTTCCCTTGGCTGCCTCAACTAACTTGGCAGGATAGGAGGTGGATCCAGAAGACTCATCCATCTGAGGAGTCACAGGAGCTGCCTGGTATCTGCTACCTATGAGGTAACTGTGTCCCCACTACATGACACTCGCTGTCCCCAGACCCCTTTGAAGCCCTGCAGAGCCCTCACAATTGGCTTCCTGTATCTCTTTCTGATCCCTCTTTGAAGACAGTCACCTAACCCATCTGTTTCCATCCATCTCCTGACATCTCAAGTTTCTTCTCATTGTGCTCTTTAACAGGCCTCTTTCCCTGCCCTCTTCATAGGAGTTTCTCTTGTTTAGGATGCTTTCCCCCTCTTTCTTCTCTACCTATCAGAACAGTGTTTGTAAGCTAAGTTAAATCTAAAAAATCACCTGCAGGAATTCTTTCTAGATCAGAATTAGAAGCAATTCTTCCCTGGCTGGTGTCAGCGGAGGCCCTAAGGGCCTCCCTACCATGCCTGTTGTCTTCTCCATTAAACCATTGGCTCCTTCCAGTCCATTTCTCTCATCTCACAATGTAGCACGGATTTGTGTACATAGTGAGTGGTCACTAAAGCTTTGACTTATTGGATATCTTAGGAAAACAACATCTAATAGTTTAAGGTGGGAGACAGTTGATAAGAACACTGTAAAAGTTCAGGAATGTGTTAGCTTTCTGTCACTGTGCCAAAATACCTGAAATAATTAACATACTTTTAATTTTTATTTTTGCTTTGCTAGGAATGGAACCCAGGGCCTTGTGCATGCTGGGCAAGTGCTCTACCACTGAGCTATATTCCCAGACTGATATCATCAACGTACAAAGAGGAAAAATTTATTTTGGCTCATAGTTCCAGAGGTTTGAGTCCACTGTCAGTCAGCTTTATTGGTTTTGGACCTGTAATCAAGCAGAACACCATGGTAGGGAGCAGGTAGTAGAACAAAGCTGCTCATCTCATGGTATCTATCATGAATCAAAGAGAAAGGAAGAAGCTGCATGTGGTGGTTCAGGCCTGTAATTCCAGCCCTCTGGGTGGCAGAGGCAGGAGGATCACAAATTTGAGCCCATCCTGGGCAACTTAGTGATTTAGTGAGAGTTTGTCTCAAAATAAAATATAAAAAAGGAAAAAAGGACTAGGGATGCAGCTCAATGCAAAGGCCCTGGGTTTGGGTTCAATCTCCAGGGTGGCGGGAGGGGGGATTTCTCCCATATCCCCTTTGCAGGCATACCCTCTGTAACCTAACCTCCTTTCCATAGGCCCTACATTTTAAATGTCCCACCACTTCCAAATAGCACCACTGGCTGACAATCAAGCCTTTAGCACATGGGATTTGGGAGGACATTTGGGGTTTGGTTTGGTTTGGTTTTTTTGGTACCAGGGATTGAACTCAAGACCTTGTACTTGTGAGGCAGGCAGTCCACTGAGCTAAATCCCCAGCCCTTGGGAGGACATTTACAATCCAAACCAGAAGAAGAAATATGAATGCTTGGGTAGAAACACTCAGCTTCCCCTCTTATAAGCTCTGTGACCTGGATAACTCTCTATATCTTTGAGTTTCCTCATATAAAAAATTGGAGGATTTTTACGTATGTACAAAGCAGTATTCACCCAACACAGCTATTGGAAGAATTAGATGAATGCATTTAGCACAATGCCCAGCCCCTGTTAAGAATTTAAACCACAAGTGGTGGCACACGTCTGTAATCCCAGTTGCTCTAGAGGCTGAGGCAGTAGGATGGTAAGTTCAAGGTCAGCCTGGGCAATTTAGTAAGGCCCCGTTGCAAAATAAAATAAAAAGGGCTAGGGATGTAGCTCCATGGTAGAGCACCTCTGGGTTCAATCCCCAGCACCACATTAAAAATTATTCCACTGCTGACCCCTCCCTGTGCCTTCTCTTTCTTCCCCTTTCCCCCTCCCTCTCTTTCTCCTCCTCCTCGTTATTACTACTACCACGATTGCTCCTACTATTCCTATTATTTTCTTAATACCCTAAGGTAAAGGCCAGCTGTGGAATATGGAGCCTTCCAAACCTGACCTCCAGCTTCTACACCTGGGCTATGCTTAAGAAAGAATTCTCCTGCTTGCAGAGAGATCTGAAACTATCAAAAATGTGACCTTGAAATCTGGGAGTAAAGAGGAGCCAGGGGAAACTTTTGTCCAGCTTTGAGCAGTGGACAAAAAGAGAATTTCTCTTTGGACGAGCCCCTCTTCTGTTTGGGGAAGACTATCTCACTGTTCTCTGACACATAACAATGAAAAGTAAACATCCACCCTCTGTTTTGGCAGAAAATGTGAGATCACCAACAATCAGAAGACCCACATTAATTCCTAGAAGCCAGAGTTTATGTTTGGAGTGTAGATTATTGTTTTATTGAGCAGAGCTTCTTTCTGTATGCTTTATTGTGCTTTTTGTTTTTTTTGTAGGAAAAAGATACATGTTCCTAAGCTTTGCAGGAGTGAGTTCGGAGACCCAGGCTGAATTACGGCTTATCCTAGAGAGCATGGGGGAGGTCTTTGCTCTTATCCTCATGCAAAACCAGCTCTGGCTATCCCAGCCACTTCGAGAAGGGGAAGACCCAGCTCCTTTGTCACGATGTTCTCAGAAGTCCCACCATGGGCAGAAGAAACAAAGGCATGGCAGCTGTTAGGCAAGGGTAGATGGCTTGTGGGGACATGAGACAAACCCATTTAGGAACTAGAGAATAGGAAAGGAAGGGAAACAATTGGGATCAAACAGTGAAGTCAAGCACTTGAATTACTAGACAATTTAGCTCTTATAATTTGGTATTAAAATTATTACAATCTCACACTACCATCCCCCCCACCCCCATCCACGTCTATGAAGTCTGTGGCACAGGTTTTACTATGGAAATTGAACTATATTATCTTAAATTTATCATTTTTAAAATTTAAAGTCAGAAAGAATTCGAGGTGGGAGACAATGTAATATAGTAATTTTAAAAATGAGAATGGATTCTGGAAACCAGTAGGTCTTAGCTTTTCTTTTTTACCAATTGCACAATTGTAGGCAATTTACCTATTCTTTTTAAGCTTCTGAGTTTTCATCTATAAAATGTAGGTGTGTGGTCAATTGAATTTTCCAAAAGAGGGCTGCACTGATGTATGTTCTAGCCCACATGCTGTTCTCATGAAGTGACACTGACATTTCTTCAAGAGGTGTAGTCTGTCCCCAGCTACTTGGGAGGCTGAAGCAAGAGAATCACTTGAGCCTAGGAGTTTGAGTCCAGCTTGGGCAACACAGGGAGATCCCATCTTGGGAGAAAAAAAAAGGAAAGCAATGAGGCCCATAACCCTTTTCCCCGAATCCAGGCTGAACTTTGAAACTCCAAGTAAAGAACAAGGTAGAAGTGATGTGGCTTCCAGCTTAGTTGTAAAAAGCAGCAGGGTGCTGCCCAGCACTGGCCTGTGCTCTCTCTTCCCCCACTTGCCTTGGAAGCCCACACCACATGCAGAGGCCCTGTGTTGGTGGCCCCCTAGGCCACAGCGACAGTGGCATTAACCCCAGACATGGGAATGAATGAGTCTTCAGGTGATTCCAGACCCAGTCTTCAAGTCCCCCAGCTAGGACTCCAGAGCCCATAATGCAGAGCTAAATGGTACTGTGTTCTCTCTGAGTTTCTGACCCTCAAAATCATGGGAGATAATAAGTGATTAACGGTGCTTTAAGCCCCTAAATTTTGTGATCATTTCTTTTGCAACAATAGATAATTAAAATAAGGGGTAATCATAGCAAAATCATGGCCCTGTAGTGAGAATTAAAAGAAATAATAAAACACTTAGCATAGCAATAAGTGCCCAGTAATGTTAAATTTTTGTTATAACAAAAAAGCAGTTACTACACAAAACTTTGAGCTGAATGAGGCCTCTCAATAGATGCCTTTTCTGGTTCTCCTGACAGATAATCAAGAGAAAGAGACATTGAAATGCATGAGGAACTGAGTTGAAAGCCAGGGGTCTGTTCGATTTGTGCTTGAGTCAATAATCATGGGTAGGCTTTGTTTTTACTTCTGTAGAGAAGCTCCTCTTTAAACTCTTGCAGCCAGAACCTCAGAAGAGAAGAAAGAATATATTTGTTGGGAGCACTATCCTATCTGGGCTGCTTGTAACTGCTAGCCCACCATCTTGTGCCAAATCCCTGTCTAAGAGAAGCTGGCTTCTGTGTGAAATTACAATTACCTCTCCAGTCAATTTACCCTCCCAGTAACCTACCACATGCTGATCTAATATTTGTTTCTTGGAATAGTGCAGTAAGGTATCCGATGTCATAAAGCCCTTCTGTAAAGCCAGACAGCTTTAATGGGACTTGGGGATATGCCAAGCTTGTGCCACATCTCCAAGGAAATTGCAACTCCATCATCTTCAATTTGAATTTGCTTGAGTTTCCAGAGCGATCTGTAATTTTGATGTAGACAGATGTAAGTAAGCGATGGGATGTTTTCCTGAGGTTCCCAATGACCAAGGCTTTCAACAGCAACAACAAAGACCGAGGCCCATTTTTACTTCTAATCTCTTTCCTCCTAACACACAAAAACATTATAAAATATGATTGTCAGTTATGAAAGCAAGAACAGTGAAAATCAACTGAGAAATATATCTTTTTTCCCTCTCTGTTGCAGAGTTTTCTGCTCCTCTCTCCCCCTTTCCCCCTCCTCCTTTTCTTTTTTTGTCTTATGACAGAGTCTCACTAAGTGTCAGGTTGGCCTCAAACTCCCAATCCTCCTGCCACAGCCTCCAGAGTAGCTGAGATTACAGGCCTGCACCACAATGCCCTTCTCATAAGTAATTATTCCATAAGCAATCACGTGAAGACAGAGACAAGACTTAAAGGCGGCATCTCTGGCACAGTAGCTAAGGAAATGGTTCTTGGGTTAAACGCCATTTTAATATCCTGCAAATGATCCTTTAACCCTGCTAATACCCCACATTCCAGTAAAATTAGACCCCACAGATTGAGTGCTTTTTCTAGTTCCAAGCACTGTACTGATTTCTAGTAAGAGCAGCTGACCCATCACCCGAAGACCATTCCTTGCCCTTTCCCCAGCATTGTCCCCTGCTGGTGGCTGAGGTTCCCTCTGCACACTGCACATCTAAAGCTACTCACCTTTAAGACTTAGTTTAGTATGAGTGTCACTTCTTCCTTTTTCTGCCTGCCATGCCCCTCCCTGTCTGCCACGCCCCACCACCACACAGGAAGTATTCTCGCACTCCCTCCTAAACTACCTTAGAAAAGCTACCAAATAGAAATTACGTAGGCCATACAGGTAGTTTTAAATTTTCTAGTAACTACGTAAGACAAGTAAAAAAAAACAGGTAAAATTTAATCCAAATATATCAAAAATATTATCGCACCAGCATATAAGCAGTATAAAAATATTGAGATGCCTTACATTTTTTTCCCATAAAGTCTTAGAAATGTGACGCATCGTTCCCATTTCCAGTACTTCTCAGTGAGGATCGGCCACATTTCAAGTTCTCAGGAAATTAACTCGTGGCTATCACACTGGATTGTGCAGTTCTGTGGCATTTAGCACATAGCCTTTCCATCTTACGTAGTGTAAGTTTCTTAAGGTCAGGAAGCAGTGAGGGGTAGACAGTCTTTTAGTTTCCCAGCACCTCCAGAACACCCTGCATCATAAACGCTTGAGTCAGTGTGCTAGTCCGGGCTGAGAAAACACGTCAGTGCACCTTGCTGCAATCCTAGAAGGGAAGTATGCGCGCCACATCAAAGCCTAGCTACGGTGGTTCTCACAAAGCCAAAGGCAAGGTGCAAGTCCCTGTGAGGGCTGAAAAACGTCCTTGAGGTCAAAGTTATGAAACTGACAGGACCCAAGTTTGATCCCCAGTACCAAAAATAAATAAAAAATAAAAAAACAATTCTTAATGTCCTGAAATATTGTCTAATTTTTTCACTTTCTGTTTTTGCAAGGAGTGCATGTTTAAATATGAGAATACAGCTTGACAGTATTTTACCATGTTTGTGAACTTGTACTAAGTTGTTTTCTAGGAATGTATGGTAATTCATGGCATATCCTAAAAAAGGTTTACCTTCAGGTGGGACTTCCAATTCACTTTTGCTTGTGTTATTTCATGTTCATCAAAATCTCTAGAACATTCATGCCCCTCCTGTTGATCTACTGTCAATGATCCTTGAACTGAAGAAATCAAAGTCTCAGACACGAGATCGTGTTACTTCATATGGTTTCAAAATGATTAAAACTCTGTCTTCTTTAAAATTATAACTCCCTCCTTAGTACCTGCACATCTGGTCAATTTAGAAACCCTTCAGCTGCTGGTTCTGCATGTGGAGATGGCAAAGTTTTGAAAAGGCATTATTTTTCTGATGCACTGAAGTTTCCACAAAAACATGGAGGACTAAGATCACCAGCCAAGGGGCACTAGTAAAATAAGGAAGGCCCAGTTTGTGTGTTTTCCTGTTAATATCATAGCACACAATAACAATGCATTTTATATTTCAACATAGCCAGGAAAGAGGATTTTAGATGTTCTCACCACAAAGAAATGGTAAAAGTTTAAGAGGATGGATATGCTAAAAATCCTAATTTGATTGTTAGGCCCTGCATACAGGAATTAGAACATCACATTGTACCCCATAAACATGTACAATTATTACAAGTCAATTAAAATATATAAATAAACATTCTCCCTGAAATGTAACCCTCATAACTATTACCATTCAAGAGGAGGCCTGAAGCAAGTGAAGAAAGCAGGACTGCTGGAGCAAGGCTAATCTGCAGGCTGCTGGGGAGGCAGGCTACGACCCTCATCTGGGTCTCCCTGAATCCCCTCCCACCAGGAGGGCAAGGAGCGACTACTTCTGCTCAAAAGCTCACCAAGCAGAATGCGATGGTTGGTAACAGAAAACAATCAAAATGTAATGCTACTTCTTTTCTCTTTAAAATCTCAAGCTAATTTATGCTTGAGTCCTTTTAGGTTGGGGCTTGCAGGGAAGCTTTCTTCCTTCCCCTGGTCATTAGGAGTGGAGTGTGGATTGGGTCACTCTATGCTCTTTACAGCCAATTAAGCTTTAAGAGAAAGTGAGCATTGTGAAAACCCATCATCCATAGTCTTAAAACGCCCTCATCAGCATTTGAAATGAGCCCTTACACCTTCAATCAGTATCAACCCACAGCGTTGTGGTTGGCAAGAATAGTGCAATTTTCTTTTGGGGGGAGAGGGGATTTAAGTTGTATATTAGAGTAACCACGGTAGTAAATGTTCAGAATTACTGTCCAAAAGGTTGCAAGGTGAATAGTTGTGGACTACTTCCAGAGTACATTTTCACTAGCATAACTTCTAGCTAATAAATAAAGCGATTATCTAAACGTGTTTATGTATATAATCGGAAGAAAATATGTTATTTTAAAATTTTTTAGCTATCAATCTAAATTCCACACTAAAAGCAATCTTCCCTCAAAAAAGTTCTAGATATTTTGTTTTTAATGTGTAAAATAGAGTCAGATTCTAGGCTTAGATAATTTTAAACAGGGTTCTTGTGGTTGTTATTTTTGAGACAAGCTTTCGCTATGTAGCTCAGGCTGGCTTTGAACTCACGGTAATCCTCCTGCCTCAGCCTCCCAAGTGCTGGAGGCATGCCTGGCACAAATATCTTATTTGTATACCAAGTAATTTAGACTACCACCAGGACTATACTGAAATGAAATACAAGTAATCTTTTTCGAAAATTGAATAGTCTTCTCTTGTAAGAAAAATAAAAAGGAAGCAATTTACAAAATACATAAAAATATGCATTCAATATGCAAATACTTAGCCAGGAGGACCCTAGCAAATACATAATGAACACATTGAATGTTTGTGGAGCCAACAGAACCCAGATAATGCAGTGGGGGTGTGGAGCACTGTGTTTCAGTGACAACATGGCCATCTCCTTTGCCTTTTTCCCTAACTCGATCCTAAAGGAGATGGACTATTGGGGAAATTTTGAATCAGATTTGAAAACCCCAGATTTTTTTAAATACATAAAACAGAGCAAGGTTCTCAGCTCCAATAATTTTAAACAATATTATTTAACCTGCATGAATGTCCTGAGGATATCTGAAAATGGCAATTCTTCATTGTGTGGCCCCATTCTGCTCATTGTGGGACAACTGGCAGCTCTGCCTCAGCATTCCCTCCTAAACCCTGCATCATCCAAAAATATCACCCCAATCCCTCCGTGGGAGAGATCTGGGGAGAAAGAAAACCTACTAGCATGGCAGCAGGCAAAGTTCGAAGGAGGAAGAAGGGCAGGGAGCCATTCCCTGAGAGGCCTGATATTCCATTTTAAGCTGTTTCCTGTTTTATAACATGATGAAAACTGCTATTTTTATCTGCAAAGCTCTGGCAAAGCTGGAGAATCAAACTTGGAGATGAAGACCATTCCCCCCAGTTCCAAGCTTCCACTTCAAAGTGTGGCAAATGCATCTGATTGGCTCAAACTCTGTAGCACGTCCTGTCTTAACCAAATGGGAGGCTGGGCAGGAGTCCAAGCATCTTTAGCTCCCATACTGAGAGGCAGGCTCTGCTTTCTTCAAATAAGGGGAAGGGGTCAGCAGCTGGAAAGAAGAGCACATGCCCACTCTAATTAGCTCACCAGATGTGCTCTACAGGAGAGAGATACTGCGGGCTTTTGGACCACAAAGCGATCACTCGGGAGAGGTATAGTCAACAAAGGCCTTAGTTAGACAAGAGTGAGATTTGATCAAGTCTTAAAGGATGAGAAAACTGGCAGGGTTGTGGGTAGGGGTGAGAGAAGGAAGAGACATAGATGGAATAATGAAACAAGAATGCTAAATTGGGAAAACTAGTGCAGTGGCTGGAAATCCAAGCTCACCAGAGCTGAGGGGCTTGAGACCACAGCACCTTGGGCTGTGGTGAGGGTAAACTGTGGGTCAATGCATGACCCACCTGGGAGCCCGGTGCCTGAAGCTCCTCAGCCCAGAGGTTCGTCAACCTTGCAAAGGACCCTTGTTCTGTCAGAAGACTCTTCTTCCTCCCTCGAGCTTCAGAGCACACTTTACTGCCTCTCCATAGCTCTCTCCAAAGCCACAGCACTTAAAATATACTTCTATCATAGCACTTGCCATATTTTATTTGACTCTGTGTCCTCCTCTTCTTCAACACGGAAACTTTTGAAAATAAAAAATAAGCCACACTAATCTCTGTATTCTAAGCAGCAACTATGACGACTAACACATAAATAAGTGTCCAGTAACTTTACGTGAACTGGATGTTGTTCAGTGTCTTTTTTTCCTGAAAAGTGTCATTTCCTGGGAGCCCCAGCCTTGCACTTGGCTCACAATAGTAGTCAGTGAATAAATGATAGCACTTATATAATTGAGGCTGCTAAAATATGTGTAACTATCTTCGGCACACACCTCCAAAGGTGTGCATTGAAGGTTCAAAGGATTAAAATGTCCTTTCTTCCATGAGACAACTTTTCTCATCCACATCCTAAGGTTAGAGAATGTCTGTGATGGAAGGTAAGATCCCAACATTGGGACTCCCTAAAATCATATATTATAGGACAAATTATTACCACAAATCCATTAGAACCCAGTACCCCAGAGCTGCTATGTATTGATTTTTCTGTTATAAAACAACATTTAAAGGTGGGAAAGGGCCGGGGATTTAGCTCAGTGGTTCCACAGCCTGCTTCACAAGCACAAGGTCCTGAGTTTGATCCCTGGTACCAAAAATTAATAAATAAGTAAAATAAAATAAAGGTGGGCTGGTGATGTTTGGAGCCCTCAAATGGAAAATAAAAGGAGTCCAAAAGGGATGGGTGTTAGGTGGAAGAATGGAGAATCAGGATGGCTTTTCCTCAAGCCTAGGAAGCCACAAGGTTAGCACAGAGAGAGGCAGATTCCAATCTGCATTGCGGGTGATCCACGTTTAAATCTCAGCTCTGTCACTCCCTCTGATCTCTGGTCTGGTCTCTGGTCTCCCTCTTTTTTCTCTGTAAGTCTCTGTTCTTTTTACCTGGAAAGTCCAGATAATAAAAGAGGAAGCTGCAGAAAGTTTCTGTGAATATTAAATGAGCTGTAAGAAATCTTAAGTGGTTGACAGAATGTCTGCTAGCCAGTGAGTGTTAAATAAACATAAACTGCTATGATTACTTTTTCCCCTAAGTATGTTTACAATCTTACTGCTCTGCAATGGGTTATTCCATGTGTAGATGGTCATAAGGAAATTACATTTTAATTGTTTTTTAAATTATTTTATTTTATTTTATTGGTACCAAGGATCGAACTTGGGACCTTTTGCTTATGAGGCAGATGGCAGAACCATTGAGCTTAGTCCCTGGAGCTTAAAAATTGTTTTAAAAGCATCATTACATTGTTCATAAGGAAAAAAATTGATTCAGATCCTTTAAGAAAAAAAAGACAGGGCTGGGGATTTAGCTCAGTGGTTTCACCGCCTGCTGCGCAAGTGCAAGGACCTGAGTTCGATCCCTGGTACCAAAAAAAAAAAAAAAAAAGAAGAAGAAAAAGAGAGATTTGAGCTTGCAGTGGTAATAGCAGAGCTTCCTAAGAGAATACAGCCACCTGGTTCCTAGGGGAATCTTTTTTTCTCTTTACGGAGCATGAAACAATCATAGGGTCCTATAATCCCAGCGATGTGGGAAGCTGAAGCAGAAGGATCACAAACTTGAGCCTAAACTGAGTAATTTGGAGACTCAGCAAGTCCTTGCCTCAAAATAATTTTTTGAGGGCAAAAAAAAAAAAAAAGGCTGGGGATGTAGCTCAGTGCAAACGGCCCTGGCTTCAATCTGCAGTACTCCTCCCATCCCCAAAGATGGTAAGATATTGTTTTAGATGTGTCTCATATTTAGGGTTTCTTATTCAAGGAAAGTAAAGTATGAGGCAGTCTCTCATTATACAAAAAAAGACAAAAAAGAGAGAAAATCTTATGCACAGAGAAACTGAAAGTTACAATGGCAACTAACACCTTATCTAAAAGTGCAGAGTAGACGGTGAACACTATATGGGTCTCAGCCACACAATACATGGAAAATGTGGCAGTGACACCCAGGAGATACGTCTTCAACAGCAGTGTAAAAGCAGCACGGAGGAAGACAATGGAATAGAGATGTAGCACAATGTTTATAAGACATATACTCAGGTGTTTCTTCTCTGCTCACCTGGTTACAGCAGCTGCTTGTGTATAAAAGCAGAGGACCAGCCCTTCGTCCCTGTCCAAGCCCTTAGTACTTCTATGACCTTGGCCATGTCATTTAGTCTCTCTGTCATCTGTGAGGCATGGCAAAGAAAAACACTTGCTATATCAACCTCAATGAACTCCTGGAAATTTTAAAAGAAACAATGCTACGAACACACTTGGCAAATTATAAAGCATGATACAAGTGTTGGCTATGATGATGCAGAATTTAGCAATTAGTAAGTGGTTAAACGCTTTATGCTTTAAGGCTACAGTTTTATAGTGAAGGCAAACGACTTCACGTTTATGCGAATTACGTGTGAAGTATGGACTCCATTATTAGACGCCACCTGGTGGCAGGTAAGAGTAATGCAGGTACATTGCTGAGCAAATGTCGCATACATGTTACAGAAAGTTAAGTGACCTGCAATATCAGATACCCAGAAGCTCAAAGGGTGACTTGGACTAAAATGAGCTGAAATGAGACCCGAAGCTATAAAATGGATCTAGGGCTTGCAGTTCTATAAATTGTAGCAGTCCCACTACTGGTTAGCTCAATTGTAGCTAAATTAGGGAAAGAATATTGTGCCTATTTATTCTTGATTTCCACTGACCACCACAGTACTCAACAAGTTTTTAAAATTCGAAAATGAAAAGGAGAAGAATTAAAGAAAGGAAGGGAGGAAGGAAGGGAGGTTGAGAGGGAGGAAAATCTTAAAAGAAACTCTATAATACAACTCATTTTGTGTTTTAGATTTTTTCTTCCCTTCCCTGGGATAGAAGAAAAGAAACAACATACAAATTTTCAGTCATGGTAAAATGCTGCTTGGACCTAGAACACTGAAAAGCAGGAATAAGACATGGAATAGGGCCAGGCATGGAGTGCACACCTATAATCCCAGCACTCAGGAGGCTGAGGCAGGAGGATCACTGCAAGTTTGAGGCCAGCTTGGGCTACACAGTGAGTTTAAGGCCAACCTGAACTGCGTAGAGAGACCCTGTCTCAACTCCTCCCATCCCCCAGAAGAAAAAAAAGACTTGAGGCAGGGCAATTAAGGCCTACATTTTTTGATGGTTTGTGGAGGACATCTATGTTATTCTTCTTGCCTAGAATGGTCTTCCCAGCACAAGCCCCAAGTATAAAGATGACTAAAAGCTCCAGTCTGAGATGATTGCCACCTGCCTTTTGATGCTAGCTGGCCTCCACTCCCTAGCAAAAATGGGCAAATGCACCCCCTGAAAGCCTTAACTTTGCTTGACCTTGACCTTCCTTCCTTTGACCTTCATGTTCTCTTCTCTGGAAAGTTTCCACCATGATCCTAGCAGCCTAGCATGCTCAAAACTTGATTATCCGTGATTGATTTTTCATAGCAATGTGAAGATATTTGGGGCACACAGAAGTTTAACACTGTTGGCTCCATCGTACCATCCTAACAGATAATCACAAACATGGGATTCAGTTACAGAGCGAATAACAGACATCTTCTAACCAGTTTATCCGTCCCAGCCTTCCACATAAAAAGTCATTTAATTTGCATAATACTATGAAGGCGGTATTGTTATGACCCTCACTTTGCAGTCTATGAAAATAGAGTTCAAGGCTGGGGATACAGCGCTAGTAGGGTGCTTGCCTAACATGTGTGAGGCCCTGGGTTCTCACTGCAAAAGAAGAAAAGGAAAAAAGAAAATAGGCTGTGTTAGCTTTCTCATTGCCAAGACAAAATACCCGGCACTAAAAGGATCAGAGGTTTATTTCGTCTCACAGTTTCAAGGAGTGTAGCCTGATCACCTGGCTCCAACGCAGAAACATCACAGCAGAAGGGTGTGGTAGAGGAAAACCACTTACCTGACAGCATCCAGGAGGCAAAGAGCAGGGGAAGAATCCCAGAAGAGGGGCCAGAGACCAGATATATTCCCAAGGTCACGGCCCCATCACCGACCCAACACTCTCAGAAGTGTGTGTTCCTCCTCTAAGCATCCCAGGCCAATCAAGTGGGCAATCAGGATTAAACATCCATAGGGGATTCTTCCTTGGTGAAGATGCAGAGGATATGTGTATCTCTAAGGATGAGCAAATCTGGAAACTAGGGGAAAAAACCATAAGGCATTTTGTTGAATCCTAAATAGGATACACAAAGCTGTGACTTTTCTTTCTCTTTTTTTGTGGCTTTTCTTTTTTCTTTTGTGGTACTAGAATTAATTAAACCCAGGGCTTTGCACTGAGCTACATCTCTACCTCATTTTTATTGTTTATTTTTGAGACAAGATCTGGCTAAACTGCTACATTGTCCTGGCTGTTCTAGAAGTTTTGATCCTCTTGTCTCAAACTCCCAAAGTGCTGAGATTAACAAGCATGAGGAACCATGCCCAGGAAATAATGCTATTATGAGAAAGGAATAAGAAGAAAATGTTCAAATGGGAAGGGGAACTAGGGAGGTGGGCAGGGGAAAGGAAGGAAGGGAAAGAAAAAAAATGAGAAAAGAAGGAAAAAATGGAAACAAAGCTATTGTAAATAAGGAGGGGATGAGGGGTTGAAGGAGGGTAGGGGAATGGGAAAAAATAAGACTCAAAATGTATTATGTACAAGCACAAATTCCCTATGATGAAAGTGATCATTATGTATACCTAAAATGTACCAATAAATTTAATTAATTTTTAAAAAAATTAATAAAAGACAGAGACAGATTGAGATTGCTGCCTTTTTAATGCTAGATTTTGGAAATGAATATATTTAAGATACATATTATCAAACTGTATTTGAATCATGGTACAATCTGCACAAAAGTCCCTAGAACACCTGTTTCATTTCTGTAGGTATAACAGACTAAAGGTCATTGCTACCTTGATAATATTTAAGTAGTTTTGCATTTCCTTGAACATTTCTTATATGCACGATAAATGTATTTTCTCTTCTTTGTATTATTACTATGTATTTTCTAGTTATCAAGCTTTGATATTGCTGCTTATTTTATAATACACCATAACCTTTAAAAAGAAAAGCAAATTTAATAAGAGAAGGGTAGATTGTTATTAATTACATTCCACATTGGAAGCAACAAACATTGCAGCATCAGAATTCATTAAATAGAGGAGAGGCTTGAAAAACTCTGTAGGAGTTTGTATGAAAAGATAGATGAGAAAGAAGTTAAGCACAGAGAATGAAAATAACTTCTAAGAAGTATGTGTTCCCATAGTTTAATTTTGGCATGGTAGTAGGAAGGACAGCAGGTAGCTGAGAAGATCTGAAATAGAAAAAATAATCAGCAATGTATTTTAAAAACACTGAATTGAAAGAAAAGGCCAAGTAACATGAGACAGGTGATTCTATTCTTAACCAGAATGGAAAACCATTGATCTCATTGATTTCTGCATTCGCTTCCATCTGGAATTCTCTATGATTTTAAATTGCAGCACTGCACTGGTATTTATCACATCTGATTTCTTTCTGTCCACAGTCAGTTTGGTGAGAGAGTGAAGAAGTTTCCACAAGAATGTTTGGAATTCAGTAATTTCAAAATAACACATGGTCTTAATGGCTTGATGAAAACAGATGTGTGACTTGATAAAAGATCAGTTAATCTCATGAATTTTTAAATACAGCTTTCTGAGGCAGTTTTCTATTAAAAGAAACCATCATCTTAAAAAATAATATGGTCTTGATGATAGCCACTCTGACTGGAGTGAGATGGAACCTCAGAGTTGCTTTGATTTGCATTTTCCTAATGGTGAAATATGATAAATATTTTTCTATATATTTATTGGCTATTTGTATTCCTTTTTTGAGAAGTGTCTGTTTATCTTCAAGAACACAAAAAACAACAAATTGCTAGTGAAGATGTAGGGGAAAAGAAACCCTTATACATTGTTAGTGGCAATGAAACTAGTACAATGGCTGTGGAAATCAGCATGGAGGGTCCTCAAAAAACTAAAACTAAAAATTCTATTTGTCTCAGCTATACCTTTCCTGGGTATATTTTCAAGAGTTAAAGACATTGCATTGTACTATGATACAGGCATACCATATTTATAGTAGTACAATTCACAATAACTAAGCTCCAGAAACAGTCTAGATGCCCATCAGCAGATGAATAGTTAAAGAAAGTGTGGTATATACACAATGGAAGATTATCCCACCATCAAAGAATGGAAATATGTCATTTGCAGGAAAATGGATAGATCTTGAGACCATAATATTAAGTGAAATCAGTCAGCTATGGAAAGTTAAATATCATCGCATGGTTTTTCATATGCAAGAAATGCAACACATAAATTAATTAAAGAGTAAAATAAAGGAGAGATGGCAGGAAACAGAGGCAGACTCTTTGGAGAAGCGGAAGGAGATCAGGAGAAGAGGGAAGGGGTAGGGTGAAGAGGTGGGATAAAGGAATCAAGAAGGATGGAGAAATGATGCATAAATGTACCAACTTCCCCAAACAGATGCAACTCGTGTATTGTAAATATACACTAATTTTAAAAATTAAAAATATTAAACCCTTTGCTACCATTGAACTTGCTATTAATTTTAGTTTATAAGGTTTTGTTTTTGTTTTTGTTTTTGTTTTTTTCTTAAGTTCTTTTATTGGTACATTTTAGGTATACAATTTGTTTACATTTATCATTGGGTGCTTGTACCTGTACATGATGTATCTTGGTTCTTATTTTTTCCCCATTACCTGTGTGCCCTTCACTCCCTCCACCCTTCCCTATTTATATAGACATCATTTCCTTTTTTTTTTTTTCTTTTCTCATAGTTTTTCCTTTCCCTCTTTTCCTTTCCCCTTCCCCTCCCTTCACCCCTTCGACTTTGGACCTTTTTTCCTATTTCAAATTATCAATTAGGGTTTTTTTTTGTTTTTAAAACATTAGAAATAAATAGACAAATAGGTAGAAACACCCTCAAATCCTGTCATATTGTTTAATCTGAAAGGAGTCAGAGACAGATGACAGCAACCCAAAATGACACAGAAGGGGAAACTTCAGGCTTTCAGGGACTCTGTTAAACTAACTCTTCTCTGTGCAGCATCTTCCTTTGCAAAGCAGAGAGTCCATTGTTCAGAACCTGTATGTTCAGAGGACTTTTTAGTCAAAGCTCAAGGGCGACTACATCTTATCTTAACAGGGTCCAATTTAACTTAAACAGTTTGCTCTTATGACTGGTTTTATATTTGTCAAAGTATCTTTATTTTATGTTTTGGACTATGTTCTATCACAATCCACATTATAATGACTCCCCAGTTGCAGGTGGACTTTGTCTTTTTCTTTTCCGGTACTGAGGATTGGACTTAGGACCCTGCGCTTGCCAGGCAGGCGTGGTGTCACTGAGCTACACCCCCGCCCTTAGACTTAGCTTTTACAACCCTTGAGGGTTTCCCTGGCTTCTCTCTACCCTTTTCCTGCCCTCTCCCACCTTCACATGTTACAGGGAGCAGATAAAATCAGGCCATCAGAGTCAGCAGTGGACATGAGCTGCTGTGACCAGTGTCCCAACGGTCATGACATCCAGTTGTGACTCTCCCCTTCTCATTTGGGGTAAGAGAGAAGCAAGTCCTCTGTTTCTACTGGAAAATTTTCACAGCATGGAACAATTTCATTGACTGGGTGAAAGACAGAAGCTGAATATCATGTGCTTACATCTCTTGCTCTTTATAATAATTTATATAAATTTTCTCTTGGGAATGGAATGCCCTAGGCCTTTCTGTTCCGTTCTGTCTTAATAAGAATGTATCATTCTGGGTTTCCAGATGAAAGAAATACTGCCAAATGACAAATGGCCATGAAAATCTCTGAGGTAGATTATCTAAGTCTACTCATGCACAGTTCCTGCTACACTTTTTGTGGCCCTTTATTTTCTTTGTGCAACACCTACACTAGTCTTGCTAATAACATTTTTTTCTGCTTTGGATGAATTCATAAAAGATGTACATGTGATGAGACTGTATGGTTCATCCACTTGGGTGTGAAGCCTCCTACATCCAGACCCCCTCTGGCCTGGGCTCTGGGGACACAGGGAAACCTTGCTGAGAGTCAAGTTCCACCCTCACCCGCTGGTGCCCACGCCTACATGCTCATTCCACTCTTTGCAGACTCTTTGGCCTGAGACTGAATCTGTTTGTTCAGAACTCCTAACTCCTTCACTCTTCCCATATGCTGGGCCCCCTACATTAACCTGAGTAGCGCATCCCCATTGCCTGCCTTCCCCAGACTTTCAGCCAGAAGCTTAGTTTGATGTTAAGGTTTGACTTTGTGGGGAGGTGGAAGGTTACAGGGGAAATCACCACTTTATTTGAGCATATTCCTCTAAAATGGCATTTATTCCAACACTTTTTCAAAGTAAATGTTAACATGGTGATTATTAAGTCTTAGGAAAAAGCAATTAGAAAAGTGAAATGTGAGAATATTTCAACCCATTCCCCACTCAGAACCCAGCGTAATTACACAGGCAACCAGGTCTGTCCCAGGCAGTTAGCCCAGGCACACGTCTCTGCTCTGCGCATCTCACCTGCCTGGACAATGGCCGCTTCCTGCACTTCTCCACTTTGTCATTCCCTCTGAATTCAATCCTTCCATCCAGTTGACTGCTATGTGCCATTCCACCACAGGTCTAGCCAAAGCCCCTCTCTTCTTCCCCTCATCCTACTGCCGCACGACTTAGCAGACTCTCTTGTTCCTCTCAAGTGGACTGCATCTAGTGAGGGACCTCTCAAGAGCAGAATTTCAAAATAGGGAGTGGGGAGGGATGGCAAAGAAAGGTCATCTGTCCCTGACTTCTTCACAAAGGGACTTAATTGCAGAATCATAGCATAATCTTCAATGATAAGGCCACTAGAGATATAGACAAATACTTTTACTACATAACTTTATGGCTGTGTTCTACCATTGGAACCAGAGCCCATACTGCACAATGAAGTCATATTTGTCATGGTTTGTAGTTGTGGTAATTAGCATATCGACATTTTATTATAATTTATATTGAAAACACTGTGGTGTCAGGTATGGTGGTGCACACCTGTGGTGCACCTTGGGAGACTGAGGTAAGGGGGACCTGAAGTTCAAGGCCAGCCTGGACTATACGGCAAGATCCTGTTGGGGAAAAAAACCCAAGCCAAGCAAAACAAGAAAGCATTGTTGTTCATTGGAAAGAATGTACCATCCAATTATTATAAGGCTGTTTTAGAATCTCTCAAGACCCAAAATTTTAAAAGAACTGCGGAAGTAGCTCAATGCTAAGATGAGTCCCGGTTCCAGAAAAAAATTATATGTAGTATTACTACATTTGTATATGGCTGATTTATAAAAATAACATTATCCTGTATGTATGTCTTAACTTGCTTTTTCTTTTTTCCCTATTTCTGTTGACATTATAAAGTTAAAGATATCACAACTACTGTTGAGTATGGAATTGTGTAAACATATTACATTCCTTTCATATAATCCTTTACTGATGGGCATTAAGGTTTTCTACTTATTTGCAATTAACAGTACTTCTATGAGCATCCTTGATATTTCTCCTTTTGTACCATATATGTTTTTCTGGTGTGTGTACTGAGACATAGGATTAATGGGTTGTAGCTTATGTATATTTTTTAATTTTACTAGATACTACCATATTATTCCTCAAAAGGTCTACACCAGTTTATACTCCTACTAGAGAAGATATTCCATCTCTTCAGAAGTTGACATTTTCCTATTAGATGGGTTAAAAATAGATCTCAGTGTTGTCTTAATTTATGTTTTGCTAGTGTTAAGTTTGGGTGTCATTTCATGAATATATCAGCCATTTGGACTGCCTTTTGTAGATTAGTTGTTCATATCCTTTGTCTTTTTTATTGTTATTTTTTCTGTACTAACTAGTAGTTCTATATACATGACTTAAACACTAATCCTTTGCTAATTTTGTACTGAAAAGACTTGCCCAAGTTGGTTGCTTCTCTTTGAACACTTTCATAGTATCTTTACTTATGTAGACATTTTAATTTCAATGTAGTCAAAATTATCATACTTTTTGCTTCTTTTGCCATAGAAGAGACACGATACTATCACATTTCTTTTCCAAAAATTGCCTTAGCTATTCATGCCTTCGCTTTGCCTTTTGTATGAATCTTGGATTTAAGTTATTGAGTTTGATGAAAAATCATTTGTAATTTCTATCAGAGTGTATTACATTTACAGATTAATTTGAGGAGATAGTTTTGTAATAGTGTGTCTTTCATTTTTTGGACATAATGGTTATTTATTCAGATGTTCTTAATATATCCTTCAAAGAAGGTTTATAATTTTCTTTATAAAAATCTAACTTTTGAAAAATTAATTTCTTGACATTTTGTAATTTGTACTGTTCTTAGGAATGTCTTTATATAAAGAAATTGGTATAAAAAGGACTATTGATTTCTTTCATGTTCACATTTAATCTTAATAAAAAAATTTGCTGAATTGTCTCAGTCATTAAATAGTTTTTCCATTCTTTGCCTTGGATTTTTGTTTGTTTGTTTGTTTTGTTTTGTTTTGTTTTGTTTTGGGTACCAGGGATGGAACTCGGGACCTTGCGCTTACAAGGCAGGCACTGGAACCACTGAGCTAAATCCCCGGCCCCTGCCTTGGATTTTGATAGGATTATCATTATCACCTACAATAGTGACTTTTTTCTTCTCCCTTTGAGAAATAGACAATATGGATAATTTTAAAATCTCCATCCACAAAGGACTGGAATAATGGTACATTCTATAATCTTTACAGTGCTTTTAAAATATCCTTTTATATTTAGGTTAATAATTTTCCTAATTTGCTGAGAGTTTTTCTTTTCAAGAATAACCATTGGGTTTTATAGAATGCTTTCTCTGTAGCCACTGAAATGATCATATACAAAATCTATTAAGGACCCAAGTTCAATCCCTGGTACTAAAAAAAAATTATTAATGTGAAACATGGATTTCTTGTACTTAATATTTTATTTCTGGAATTTGCACTACTTTATAACTAGTAGCATATTTTTAAAATTTAACTTGATTATTTTTAGAAAGTTTGTGTCTAATTAATTAATTTATGAATTTAAAAGCAATGCTTAACTGTATCCCTTTTCAACTTTTGCATTTAATTTTACTACTTTGACTTATTTAGATTCTGAAAAAGTAGATAAAATGTCAAGCCTTCAAGGAGACATTCTCTGGACTGTGGTCTAAACCACACTCTTACCTCTTTTCCAGCCTTCTTGCTGCAACTAGTGTTATGATTCCAGTTATCTGCCACATTGCTTGGGGACTGAGTCACTGGTAGGCTTGAAGCTTCATAAGACTAGGACACTTCATTTGTTCAATTCATTGCTCTAGGCCTAGGGCCTAGCTGTACTTACTGCATAGAAGACACTTAAAAGCTTATTTGTGGAATGAATGAATGAGGAATAAATAGCAATTTGGAAGCTGGTGATGTGCTATGGTCTTTGTTTAAAACTTGGCTAGTGTTCACATAAGAACTTAATGTTCCTTACTAGATTGCTTTTCCCAAAATATCTTCACTTGCTTGAACTGACATGCCAAAGACTGTGATGTCCCTAGGACTGGATGGATTCTACATGATTCTCCTCTCTATCCAGTGTACCAGCACATCATAAAGAAAATGGGAGAGTTTTCTCAAATTAGAAACTAAATGCTACTGGCCCCCAGTGATGAGGAGCAGCCCCCAGCACCTAGGAGGAGGCTTCTGGGCAGCTGAACCACTGCCCCCAGCACCAAGGATCAGAGCCCCGCCCCCCCAGCACCAAGGAGGTGACCCTTCCAGGGCAGCATACCAGTGCCCCCAGCAAGGAGGAGGTGGGCCATGTGGGTGCCAGCAGCACAACCCCCCCCCCTATTGAAATGAGAAGACAGGTAAATAAGTCTCCAAAACAGACTTCTAGATCACCTACAGCAACCCCAAAAAGAAATGAGATGGAACAATCTGATGTTCAACCACCTAGACTCCCTGAACTGGCAACAAAAGAGGATCTGGGAAAAATGAAATCTGAAATAATTTCTCAGACATCAGCACAGATTGTTCCCATAGTGCAAGACATGATTAATAAATCTAGAGAAGATACAGATTAAAAAAAAATAGAAGATTCGAGGAACATGATGGAATCCCAACACAGGAAAAAAATGGAATCCATAAAACAGATGCAAACAGATTTCCAGGAGATTAAAAACTCCAATGAAAGTCTAGGCAGCA
>NW_004624787.1:6155351-6166634 GCF_000247695.1 Heterocephalus glaber | reverse complement strand
AATTCCTTTCACAATAGCATCCAAAAAACTGAAATACCTAGGAATCAACCTAACAAAAGAAATCAAAGACCTCTTCTCTGAAAACTATTGCATTCTGAAAAAAGAGATCAAAGAGGATATCAGAAAATGTAAAGACATCCCTTGCTCCTGGGTAGGAAGAATCAATATAGTGAAAATGGCCATACTTCCAAAACTGCTATATAGTTTCAATGCAATCCCAGTTGAAATACCAGCAGCATACATCACAGACCTTGAGAAAACAATCTAAAAATTCATTTCGAACAAGAAGAGACCCAGAATAGCAAAAGCACTTATAGACAACAAAGACAAAGTAGGGGGTATCACAGTCCCCAACTTGAAACTATACTGCAAAGCTACTGTGATAAAACAGCATGGTACTGGCAAAGAAACAGACCTAAGGACCAGTGGAACAAATTAGAAGATGTAGAAACAACTCCAGACACACTCAGCCACCTCGTCTTCGACAAAGGAGCCAAACATTCTCACTGAAGGAAGGATAACCTCTTTAATAAATGGTGCTGGAAAAATTGGGTTTCAACTTGCCAAAGATTAAAACTAGACATATCTCTCACCGTGCACTAAACTAAAATTGAAATAGATTAAAGATATTAAAGCAGAAACACTAAACTGGCTGGGAGAAAGTTTAGGTAGAACTCTTGGAGACATTAGTGTAGGAAAAGACTTCATGAACAAAATCTCAGTTGCCTGTGAACTAGCACAAACAATCAACAAGTGGGATCTCTTCTTGTTAAAAAGCTTCTCCACAGCAAGAGAAACCACCAACAGAGTGAAGAGACAACACACACCGTGGGGAAAAATTTTACCAGCTGTTTCTCAGACAAAGGTCTACTATCTAGAATCTATAAAGAACTTATAATGAGACCTCCCAAATTTAAAGACCTAATCCAAAAATGGGCATCTGAAATGAACAGACATTTCTCACACAAAGAAGTACAAATAGCAATTAAACATATGAAAAAATGTTAACATCACTGGTCATTTGAGAGATACAAATGAAGATAATGCTGAGATTTCCACCTCACTCCAGAAAGAATGGCTGCTATCATGAAATCAACCTACAACAAATGCTGGAGGGGCTGTGGGGAAAGAGGAACACTGCTCTACTTGTGGCGGCAGTGTAGACTGGTGCAACCACTGTGGAAATCAGTATGGAGATACCTCAAAGAACTAGGACTGGAAGTCCCATTTGACCCAGCTATTCCCCTGCTGTCTATCTTCCCCAAAGATTTAAAAGAATCATACCACAGTGAAATATGTGCACCCATGTTCATAGCAGCACAATTTGTAATAGCTAAAACTTGGAAGCAGCCCAAATGCCCATCAGCTGGAAACTGGAGAAAGAAAATGTGGTTTTTAAATAAAATGGAATACTATTCAGCCATCAAAAATGAGAAATTAGAGACATTTATAGCTAAACGGATGTGCAGTGAAGCAATACTCTTAAGTGAAATGAATAGGACACACATGTATAAATACCGAATAGTTTCTCTAGTGTGAGAAACTGAAAGTGTCAATAAGGACTAAAAGTTATAATAGATAATGTGAAATAGGAAGAAAAGGGGCAGAGGGGAAGGGGAAGTGGGAGGGGGAGGGGAAAGGCAAGAAGGGAATGGAATTAATATGAGAAAATGAAAAAATGGAAACAAAGTCTTTGTAAATAAGGAGGGATGGAGAGGTTGAAGGGAGGGCTGGGGAAGGGGGAAAGAAGAAGAACCAAGACAGATTATGTAAAGGTGCAAATTTTCGACGATGAATGTAGCTGTATTGTATATCTAAAATGTACCAATAAAATTAATTTTTAAAAAAAGAAACTAAATGTTACTAAAATAAACATAGCATCTGGAAGGTATTTACTTAGTTTCATACATGGGACAATGTGCAGTCACAGGCTCAACACACCCTCCAAACCAAAGCACCATTATGCAACAGGTTGTCAAACATTGACTTCAAGAACAAAGATCAGGTGTGTGGAAGGTCAGCTCTGTGTGGGGATGCCAGGGGATTTCCACTGTCGCAGCCAGCCTCTCTCTTCCTGTCTCCTTGGAAGGACCCAGGTGCCCTGTGAACAGGAGTGGGTAGTTTCTGTTTTTCTGGTTCCTCTTCCCCACTAACAGTTCTTAATTTTCAGCACAGTGGTTGGATTTCAGGCTAGTTCCAAATACAGTGTCTAACAGTTAAATAACTGTAAATGATGGTCCTAGGGAATTGTCAAGGCATCTTTTCCTGATTTCTTACTAATATACAGTGCATAATCAAGAAAAGAAACAACTGTATTTTGTCTGTAGAGATATCTTTTAATTAATTTTACTTTACGATATGTATAATAATAATAATTTGAAGTATTGTACTTGCAAATTCATTTGCATCATTAGGCTATCATCAGTAGTCACATTTACTAAATGGGCTGTTAAAATAGTATCATTTAAAAAATTTGTCAGTTTTACAATTTAAAGACCTTGATAGATTATATTTCAAGAGATGAATTTTTTAATGAATAAATTTATATTTTCAATTATTCATTAAAAAAATTCATCCTGTTGAATTGCAACTTACTGAAGAAACTTACATGTTTGGAAGTTATCCTAGGTTCGGGGCATATAAAGGGAATATATTCCCTGCCATTGTGGAATTTGTAGACTGGCAAGGGAATGGGAAGGTGTGTACTGTGCCAATTTACTAAGCTGAAACCATGTTTTCTGGAATTCATGTTTATGTTTGATTCTGGTTTAGCACCGGCCACAGAACATAGGCATGAGATTTTGAAGGAGGAAGGGATGCAGCTGCTCTTAGTCAGTGCAGGGGGCCAGGCCTCTTGTCACCCCCACACATAGTCACTGCTCTGTGGGCCCACCTTGTTGATGACGGGCAGCATCCAGCAGCCCCTTCGGCTCCTTCCTGACCGACTCCTTCAGCTTCTCTGAGCCCTGGACCACATATGTGCACCTCCATGGTGAAGGCCACCAGCCACCGCACATGTCCCACAGCAGCGAGGCTGGAGGTGGTGTGAGACAGATGTGAATTCCAGTCTGTCCTCATGGACTCCCGCTTGACCTTGGTCCCTGCATTTCATGCCTGCCCTTCCTTCCTGACTGCCAGTCCTCCTGACCTATGGAAATGTCAGGCTCACCCCCAGAGGCCGCAGCATTCTCTAAACTTCTCCACCAGTACCACATAAGGTCTAGTGCCTATTAAAAAACCCACAAAACTCTTTTGGTACCGGGGATCAAACCTGGGTCCTTGCGCTTGCAGGGCAGGTGGCGGAACTACTGAGCTAAATCCCTGGCCACAAAACTCTTGATATCACTCAGGGTGGTTCTACTTCTCTGATTATAGCTGACTGATACATGGAGATAGGCATGGATCAGAGAATTATACAGTGTACTGTGCAATTACCAATTGTGTTAAGGGATTTGAAGGCAGAGTATAAGCTGTGATAAACAATATATAAAAGGCCTTCATTTAGATTAGGGAAGAGGATATTGGGGATGACCCCTTGGAAGTAGTATTTTTTTAGCCAAGAGCTGGAATTCAAGTAGACTTAGCCAGGTTAATAGTTAGACAAGAGGAAGGGCAGTGAGACCTCTGAGGACCTGAAGAGGACCAGAGTGGCCAGAGCCTGGGAGAAGGAGGAGCAAGTGGTAAGGAAGGTCCAGGACTTAGGGCATATAATCCAGTTCAAGGTATCTAGGTTCAAAGACATGTGACAGCAACAGGTTTCTGTTTTTAAAAGACTGCGACTGCTACACAAGAAAAGCAATCGTCTAAATATCTGCAAATGATGATTATTTGATCATTGAGAATTAAAGATGTTTTACAATAAAATTCAGAATTCAGTATTTTTGTGCTCTGGAAATAAAAGTTATATGCTAAAACCTTACAGCATGCAAATAAAGACCTAGCTCCTGAGTGTCTAAGCCTGGCCATCAAACATGAAAAGAGGGTGGCTTAGCAGTTACCCTTGATGAATCATATTAAAGTCTGAGACTTTGAAACAGGAAGGAAACTACAGTATTAAGATCATGACTGCAACAACGGATTAGAGAGGTTATTAACCCATGTACAAAAACATGGAGGTGTTATTCTGACACGGAGAACGTATCGAACATTACTGAATCTGTCTCTTGTCATCATAGCTAGAGTTAGCCACGTGCTGATAATTGCGCCTGCAACAAATATCTTGTTCTAGCAATATAGATGCTTTCCACCACCCCTGTTGCATTCCAGATTTAAAAAAAATATTTTTATTCCTTCTCAGGAGGATGGTAGATTGGAGCAATAATTTATCAGGATCAAATTTGAAAACTATATTTCAGATTGACTCCTTGTTAGTTTAGATAGCTAAAAACAGAATCATCTAAAGAAAATATAATACCAGTGGTGACGGTAATAATAATAATGATGAGGCCTGAGGGAGGTAAGAGAAGATTAGCTTCAGAACAAGTTTCAAAAATTGAACAGCTTAAAGAAAACACAATTATAGGTTTGGGTTGTTTGTTTATCCCAAAGAAAAAAAATTCTGATAATAAAGAAGCCTGGTACATAGTGAAAAATAGAGATACACAGCAGAAAGTTATACAATGGGCTGGATGAGTGAAAGGGTTGGAGCAGTGGGAACAAGAGGGCAGGAAGGGCTGGGGATGTGGCTCAGCAGCACTGTGCCTGCCTGGAAAGCGCAAGGTCCTGAGTTTGATCCCCAGTATGGGGCGGGGCGGCGGGGAGAAGGCAGGAAGATGTAGGAGGCATTTGAGAGGGAGGGGTGACATGACTTGGGATGTGATGATGGAGAACAACACAGGACAGACATATCTCGGTGGAGATAATAAAGTTGAGTCAAAGGTCCTTTTCATTTCAGAAAAGTTGAAACTTACTAACATTAATGAAGAAAACAGTGACTATAGGACTCTTCAGATCAATGGAAAAATTCAGACTCAATTGAAAATATAATTTCTGCTTTCTTCAGGTATCAGATTCAAACAAACTAATTCATCCTAGAGATTACTGAGGCCTCAGATGCTTGAAGGGAGCAGGAAAACTTTATTTTTCACAGTAGCACAACCCAGGGCCACAGTTCCTTGTGCCAGATGGGAGTGGACTTTAACTGGCTTAAACTTTGTTGTTGTTAAACCTGGGGCCATGCTTAACTGATGCAGGGAAAAATATTTCAGAATGGTTTGTCATGATAATGGCATGATTGGTGTCTTGATGTTTAAATGTACTTGAGGATTATGTAATTACATGGAAGACAAATGGTGTGGTGAGAATATGGCTCTGTCCTTGG
The DNA here is from genome assembly GCF_000247695.1 of Heterocephalus glaber. Next base: position 6,161,314 of record NW_004624787.1, on the reverse strand, counting down.
TATTCTCTGCTCAGGTGGGTACTCCTGTAAGTAGGCATCCCCTGCAAGCACACGTTCTGAGGGAGGACAAGGAGCAAAGGAGGATGGTACTGGCTGTCATTCCTGGCTCCCTCCTCCCTGCCCTCTTCTACCTAGGCCTCCAGCCCCAATTGGGGGACCTCTTCTCTGGCTCCTCCCGGAATTCTCACTAACCTTTCTGGATGTCTCTCTGTGCCTAGATTCCAAGTGGAGAAAGCATTCCATTATTTATATAGCTGGCAAAAGAAAAACTGCAGTTACTACTGTGATGACAAAACTACACAGATGGGAGAATTGTGGACATTCCATAACTTCACTCAGGGTAATAAAAGATTGAGAAGCTGGTGTTTCAAGTTATGTTTTAGCTGTAAAGCATATTGCATAGTAGCTTGCTTGGACTCTGTTACTAAAAGATTGTGGCTTTGAACTTCAGGGCCCAGAAAGGAGGCCTTAGGGGCTGATGTACTCAGTGGCATGTGTTCTGATTGCACAGGGCACCTGAAAAGGGGCTTAATGGCACTTCCCAATGTTAGGCATTTGGATGCTTTTCTTTGTCTTTTAACATTAAAAACATCATCAATTTTAACCTTAATCCTCTTGCAGAGCTAGCATAGGTGTTCCAAATCCTCTAAGCATTAAAATAGCACTAAGTAACTTCAATTTTCCTACTCCCATCCTTCTCCTTCAACTGATATGGACACAAATCATAATGTTACTTTAAAATCCTTTTTATCTTTGGAGACATTAGAATTCTAAAAAGTCTGATTTATCTATCCTATCTATCCTATCTATCTATTATCTATCTATCTATCTATCATCTATGTATCTATTTTTGTGCTGTACTGGGGATTGAACTCAGGGTTTTTACACTGAACTACATCTCTCCCCATTTCTTGAAACAGCCTCACTAAGTTGCTCAAGTTAGGCTCAAAATTGCAATCTTTCTGCCTCAGCCTTTCAGAGTTACGGCATTACAGGTGTGTGCCACCACACCCAGGTGAAAATTTGAGAGATTCTTTTTTTTTTCTCCTGGTACTGGGGATCGAACTTAGGACCCTGCATTTGCCAGGCAGGTATGGCACCACTGAGCTACATCCCGGGCAGTTTGAGAGATTCTTAAGAACATCCCCAAAGCGATTGTTTAATGTGTACAACGTTTCAGTGGGGCTGATGAGAAGGCTTTGGAGATACACAGTGCTGATGGTGTACAACAGCAAAAACGCTTAACACCACTGAAGTATCCCGGTAAGTGGCTAAAATGGTAAATTTTACGTATGAATGTTTTAGCACAATAAAAAAGAAAACAGCAGACTTTAGGTGTCTTGGATTGGAGGTGGGGGAAGGAGGCTTGGGAAGGGCCTAATATTACTGCATTTTCTCTACTGCTGCTCAGTCTGTTCAATAATTATCATACTTACATTTCCCCCTAGCATGTCACTGTGTAATATTTACCATAAAAGGGTTAATCTGAAAGTTTGAAAAAGAGATTGTCCCAAGTGTTGAGAATGATGAAGACGTGGAAGGTCGCTTGCTCTGTTTTGGGCCTCGTTTTAAATTTGTAGTTAATTTATTTTTCATCATTGGGGTGCTAAAATTTATGGGGTTTTTTTTTTTTACAAAAACAGCATTATTGAGATATAATTCGCATATTGTGTAATTCATCCATCTGAAGTGCACAGTCCCATTGCTTTCAGTTGGTTCAGAGTCGTGTGGCTGTCACCACAGTTTTAGAACACTGTCATCACCCAAAAAGACACCATTCGTAGTCACCATTAGGAGTCATTCCCCATTTCTTCTCACCAGCATTTCTATTTTTAAAGTAAAATTGAGTTGGACTCAAGGATCTTGAAAGCCTTTCTGGTGCCAATGTTCTATAATTTATGAAATAACTGTTTATGAATGAAATAACCACAAAAAGCAAAATTCCTAGGAGTGGAACTTATTTTGGCTGTGCGTTCCTTTGGAGAAATTGAAAGACCAAGGAAATAAAAAGCCTTCAGGATAACAAAACCCACTGACTAATATAAAGAAACACTTTATCTAAAATACAGTATAAGTTCACTGTTCTAAAATATGAAAATGCAGACAGGCGGGGAATGATTGTCACTTAATCTAAGGCTTCAGGGGAGAGAAAGCTCCGTAAGAGGTCAGCTGGGTGGGCGCTCCTGGGTGGGGAGCTGGGAGAGGCCTTCCCCGTGGCCGAGGAGGTGGCACTGGAGCTGGCACACATCCTGGCTCTCAAGCTGCCAAACACAGGCTCTCTGATGCCAGCTCAGCCTCCAAATAAAACCACCAGAACTCTTTATTTTCTATATTCACCCAAAAATCTTCCATAGGCTCCTATACCTAAGAGATGGGTTCCTTAGGAGGCTTCTATTTTCTAAAAATCTCCCTCATCTTTTGAAGCTTGCCAGAAGTCTTCACCATCCTCAAAACTTTCATGAATGAGGCCATCCCTCTCGTTGGGTTTCCATGACATCATTCTGTCCTGGTTGTCCTCCTTTTTCTCTGTCCTTTCCTCTTTACATCTTCTTGGTCTGCACTTTTCTATTTCTGAACTTCCCAGAGCACCTAATTTCCCAAAAGCTCATTCAGAAATCTACCATGCAGTGTTGTCTTGGAGTTTTCTCTAATAAAAGGGTTGACAAATCACAGCTTGCAGCCCAGGAATTGTTTTTATAAATAAAGTTTTATTGGAAACAGCCACAACCATTTTTGTATGTCTTGACTATGCCACTTTTGTACTTCAGTGGGAAAGTTGAATAGTTGTGACATAGGTCATATGAGTACAGAGTGCAAAATATTTGGTATTTAGTCCTTTATAGAAAAATTTATGTTGTTCTAATGAATAAAACCTGTGTCTTATTTCTTCAACTTGATGTCAAAGACTACCTAAATGCTTTTGTGCCCATTCAGAGCCCATTTCACTGCCTTTCGCTTTGTAGGGTCTCAGCAAATTCTTAGAGAGTGAGTGAAGCTGGGGAAGGTGAAGCATGCCTATAATCTCAGCAGGCAGGAGGATCCCAAGTTTAAGCCCCACCTGGGCAACTAAGCAATTTAGCAAGACCCTGTCTCAAAATTAAAAATTAAAAAAAAAAAAAAAAAGACCTGAGGATGGTTCTCAAGGTAAAGACCCTGGGTTCAGTCCCCAGTACAGGAAGAAAAAAGTCAGCGATGGTACAGCTCATGGCCCTTCTGTTGCTGTTGAAAGAAAATTGCCTGAGCTGGAGCAACACCTTCTAGCCTTCTGCTTGAGGCCCAGCTGGCTCTGACCTCCCATCTTTGCCAGGCATCAGGGTAGGCTGTTGGGGGACAAAGGTTCAGGGGTCAGAGAGCTTGGGGTTTGTACCCTGGCCCTGCTCTTGTCAATGTGTGTCCTTAAATGGGTTTCTAAAGTCTTCCAGGCTTCACCTCCCCTTCTACAAAAATGTGCTCACAACACTACCTCATCATAGGATGGAAGAGTTTTAAGTAGGATACATATTTTACGTGCTAGGTATGGTTTCTGAAACATTGTAAACAATCTAAAAAAGGTTGACAATTGTTACTGTCCTATTGTAATCGCATCTTCTCCTGGTCCCTCCCCTTTTTTCTATCTAATCCAAATTTGTTTAAAATCGATGTGATTTCCTTTCTAGTCTCAGTGTGTTGAATTCTAAGATTAAAAAGTTGGGGTCCTCTTGGCAGTAAAGGGAAGATGGCAGTCGACCAATGAATTCCTTTCACTTGGCTTGCCTTAATTCTGTAACTACAGAAAAGCAGTTCAGAAGGTCAAGGAAGTAAATGAAGGGTTAATGAAAAATGTATTCTACAACAGGAGTGAAAGAAGTTTGGCCACTTCAAGGATGAAGAGCATATTTGCTCAGTTCCAAGAAAATACAGGGCAATTAAGCAGAAATAAACAGTAAGAGCAATCTTGAAGGAAAATTGAGTCCTTCAACCCAATGGAATAGGAAATGTTAATGGAATATCATGTTACTTTGATAATAGCATTATTTGATGGGGTTACCACTCCCTTAATAATAATACATTAAGTATCTTCTATGGACCAGGTTTTGTTTAAGATGCTAGTTCCACAGCAACTAACATAATCAGATAAAAATCCCTGGCCTTGGGGACTTACACTCTAGTATGAAGAAAATAAAATTGACAGAGATAGACAGATAGATAGAGAGAGTGATTTATAGTATTAGAAAGTGACAACTGTTATGGAGAAAAGTAGGATAAGAAGTTTCCAAATAAGAAAAGAGGATGGGATGTTTGCATTTTTAAGCAGGATGATTAAATGGCATTTAAACAAAGATGTCAGAATTCTAAGAGAATGAACCACAGGGACATCTGGAGGGAAAAAAAATTACAGGCAGAGAGAACAGATTGTGCAAATGTCCAGAGGCAGAAATTGTCTGGCTTATTCAAGAACAGTTAAGAGGCCACTGTACAGCCAGAAATAATAGCAAAAATATAGTAGTCATCCTTTCTTGAGGCCCTAGCATTCTTTCAAACAACTTAACAAATCTAAGTTCTGCTACATATAATCTTCAAAACAGGCACACACTGTAGGCAAAGTTATTCTTTCCATTTTATTAAGTGAGTCAAGGTTTTTAAAATGTTGAATAACTAGCACAAGATTTCACAGCCAGCAACTACTGGCCCCAGGTGGGCCTGATTCCCACGCTCATGCTCTTTGCCATTCCATCTTTGCCTGCCTTGGAGGTTGAGATTGGATTAGCTCAACTGTTTTCCAACATGTCTAACCTGGGGAGTGTCTGTCACCACTCCTACTGGTTAGCTTGCCTTTAGATTCATTTTAAACCGAATTCGGAGCTTAATATAGTAGCAGATGTTTCCTATGGTCCCTTTAACAACCTTGCAACATATCTACTTTCTTCCCTCTTCTTTACCATTTTGATCTCCCATTATCTTACCAGCTCTGCCTTTGTGCTCGAACTTTTACATGATGTGAGAAATCTACATACCAAAGGCAGCCACATCTTTTTCTAGCCTTTTTCCTCCCAAAGAGCTGATACGTGGTAGAACTCTGAAATATTTATTGCATACTTTGTGAGTGCAAGATTATGGACAATCATCCCTTGAGACATTTTTTGCAAGTTGTTTTGGTGTATCACTGTCTTTCTGCTTTTAAAAAATACTGTATTGTTTTGAAGATTAACCTCAGTTCCTGACAGCATTATTTCAAAGTTCCTGTATTCTCAATCTTGCCTACTCCTTTCTTAATCAGATGCATGATACATTTAAAATAAAGCCAAAAAATAGCACTAAAATTTCAAAAGCCTGTTCATCTTTCTATCCATTGATGAATTTTTAAAAAATCAAAACGTCCCTTGTTGCCTTTGCTACTTTGTGCCCGCCATGTTTTTTCTCCTCTGTTTCTCCTCTGTGATGCCTGTTTGACAACCCTGTTTTGGAGCCAGCTGACTATGGACTGAAACCTCTACAAACTATCAGCGCACCAGGGCTTCCAGGCAGCAGGAGGCCTCCGGGTAGGCTTGCTGCGGCTCCCAGTTTGGAGGAAGCTTCTGGGTAGGCGTGCCTTGGTTCCGAGCCCAGAGGAGACCTCCAGATCGGCAAACCACGGCTCCTGGGCAGCAGGAGGCTTCTGGGTAGGCGTGCTACGGCTCTGAGCCCAGAGGAGGTGAGCTGTGAGGAACACAGACCCACCCTACTCCCCCCCTCCCACCTGTGCATCAAAATGAGAAGACAGGTAAACAAGCCACAGAACCAGACTTCTAAATCACCTACAGCAACCCCAAAGGAAACGAGATGGAACACTCTGATACTCAACCACCTGAACTCCCTGAACTAGCAACAAAAGAGGTTCTGGAAAAAATGAAATCAGAAATAATTTCTCACATAACAGCAAAGATTGTGCCCATAGTGCAAGACATGATTAATAAATCTAGAGAGGATACAGATTAAAAAAAAAA
>NW_004624787.1:6138359-6150851 GCF_000247695.1 Heterocephalus glaber | reverse complement strand
TACTACTCAGCCATCAAAAATGAGAAATTAGAGACATTTATAGCTAAGTGGATGCACATTGAGGTGATACTCTTAAGTGAAATAAAAAGGACACACATGTGTAAATACCGAATAGTTTCTCTAGTGTGAGAAACTGAAAATGTCAGTAAGGACTGAAAGGTATAATAGATAATGTGAAGTAGGAAGAAAAGAGGCAAAGAGCAAGGGGAAATGGGAGGGGTAGGGGAAAGGAAAGAAGGGAATGGAATTAATATGAGAAAATGAAAAACTGGAAACAAAGTCTTTGTAAATAGTGAAGGATGGAGGGGTTGAAGCGAAGGTAGGGGAAGGGGGAAACATAAGAACCAAGAGAGTATGTAAAGGTGCAAATCTCCAATGATGAATGTCATTATGTTGTACACCCAAAATGTACCAATAAAAGGATATACAAAAAAATCAAAACTTCTATGAACATCATCCTTGTCTAAATTAAATCATCTCCTTCTTTCTTCAAAGAAAATACATAAGATTGAACCAGTTATTTTCCTTTTTTGACATGTTTAAAAGATTTTTCTCCTAGGGAAAGTGTATGTCAAATTTTGAAGGCAGAATTGGATAGACGGAATGTTCATTTCTCTAGCAGATTATAAAAATCATCAAACTAGAAAGACAATGATCATGACAAAGAAAAACATTCTTTTGTATCGCTCTTTAAACTGGAAAAAAGAATAAAATCCTTGAATATTTTCCACATAAAAATAATTAAACATTAATCGTTACCTCAGTATTAGTATTCTTGGGATGGGTACTGAAGTAGATGAATTTTGTGTGTATTGTTTTTGCAGGAAATTCTAGTTTTAAAAAATGGAAAGATTTGAAACTATTGGCCAAATATTTGAGATCAATGGTATAAATTTAAATGTCAGAAAGTCAATCTGTAGTAGTTTATTTCTGTAGAAGCTAAAGCTACATTTACTTTTAAAATCTTAAGGTAAAACCAGAGATAGAAACTGTTCAAATCCATCTCATCATTTACCAAGTGGAAACAAATGGGTTGTAGATCACAGTCCTCAAATGAAGCCTACAAGGATGATCAGGCTAAACTCTTCATTGGAAACAACTTGAGGTTTCTTTAACCTTTCTGCGGGGTTGAAATTACTGTATTTTTGAATAAATTTCACTTTACATAATTTCTTCTTCACTCTAAGTGAAAAATTTATTTATTTATTTATTGTTTGTTTTTTGGTACCGGGGATCGAACTTGGGTCCTTGTGCTTGTGCAGCAGGTGGCTAAACCACTGAGCTAAATCCCTGGCCCTAAGTGAATAATTTAACAGACTAATTTAATAAATCTTCATCACCCATCATGCAGCTTCAACCACTATTAACACATGGCCGAATTTGTTTCTTTTCTTTTTCTTCCCTTTTCTTACCATCAGTGCCAAACATCACATCTTGATCCTTTTTATTTCTACTTCCTCGCCTACTCTCCCAATCCCTTAACAACCTTCCATCCAATTTGGAAGCAAATTTCAAAAAGCATATCATTTCACTGGTAAATACACAAATTTCTTCTTAAATTTAAAGAGCCGTCACCTGAAACATGCAATAAATCAACATTTATTAAAAAGTCCTAGAAATGGTTCCCATGTCTAGACATGCTTCCTGGTTCTTAACTCTCTATAACTTCTAATTTTAGTCCAAAAAAGATTAGAGCAACCAACCCTGGAGAAAGTCACGAAGCTAAAGATTCAGTGTCTTACATGGTGGTCATATATGATTTTTGTCTGCCTATCATCAGAATGTCCTCGTCTGTCTTTGGAGATTTCTTCCTTAAGGCTTTGTGGAAGACAGACTCTGTTTCCTACTACAGGAGCTAAAGATGCTTAAGACTCACCCTCCCAGCCATTGGGACCCAACTGCCCATTTTTGGAAGGAAGATAGGTGACACAAAGTACTAGGAAAGTGGAGCCCTGCCAGGGGGCAGTGGCTCTAAAAACCATGCTCCTTTCTCCAGAGTGACCAGGGGAAAGGAGAGAAGTGCAGGAGGGTGGGTAACACCAGTGCTGGTGTCTTGAGTTAAGCGTCAGTGTGGACGCTGTACTACAGTGCTCCACAGTGAAGTCAAGGAGGCCCAGTTTGCTGATGAGATTATGGCTGGGTCACTGGTTAAGCAGTTTTCCAGCTCCGTGGCCATTCTTTTCCAATATTATTTAACTAAATTCTTTTCTGTCGTTGCTCCTTTTTTTTTTTTTTTTTTTGGTGCCGGGGATCGAACTCGGGTCCTTGCGCTTGCGCAGCAGGTGGCGAAACCACTGAGCTAAATCCCCGGGCCCTGTCATTGCTCTTTAGAAATATAACCAATACAACTAGAGTTGATGTAATATTTTAAATAATCCTCCAAAGAGACCCTAAAATATAACAAAAAATGAAATAAGCCAGGCACAATGGAACATGCTTGTAGAATGAGAAATCAGAAGGCTGAGGCAGGAGGATCCAGTGAGCCTGGGCAACATAGTGGGACTCTATCTCGTCAGTCAATCAATCAATCAATCAATCAAAAGGAAGAAATAAAGAAGTGATAAAAATTACTCAAAGATTATAAACCAAAAAAGTACAAAACACATCACAGTAGCAGTTTGAATAATCATGGAGCTCTTCTAATAAGGCAATAAAGTTCTTTCACTGCATTCCATTGGTACTTGTGGGTTCATGGTATTGTTGATGTATAAGGATTTTCTTCAAATATTGCCTGTGGAAGGGTGATAACCTTAAATATCTACTGATCGGACTGATCACATTGACATAAAGTTTACTCTAGCACCTACTTGCACCCCCGTAGTTAATTCATATGCAGGATTTAGGAAATGTCATTGACATGTTGGCAAGGAAGGAAGGAAAAAGAAAGGAGAAAGAAAGAGAAGGGAGAGGAAAGTAGAGGAAGGAAGGAAGGAAGGAAGGAAGAGAAGAGAAAAAGAAAGAAAGCTAGATAGAATGGCAGTCTGCAGGGCTTCTCCATTCCATAAATTCTGCGTTTGCGAATCTGTATGTAAATAGGAATACAACAGATCCTCATGGCTCTGGTAGACAGGAGGAGACAATTTTTGTTTTTCATAAGCTTTGTGTATTAGTTTCCTTTTAATGTGAAGATTGACCCATGTTTGATGGCTTAAAACAACACACATTTATTCTCCTTAACGATTCTGAAGGTGTGACGTTTGGTATGAGCCTCACTGGGTCCAATCAAGGTGTGAACTTCACGGGGGAACTGTTTTTCCTAGAAGCTGCCGTGGAGAACCTGCTTCCTGACCTTCCTCAGTCTTCAGAGGCCACACATGGTGCTTGGATAGTATCTTACTTTCCTTGCTGCTGAGGCAAAATAACTGACATCTTCAGCTTAAAGGAGGAGAAGCTTATTTTGACTCATATTTTAGAAGTTTCAGTCCTTGCATGGTTCCTGGCTTCAGGCAGAAGTGGTCATGGTGGAAGGGTGTGTCAGAGGAAAGCTGTTTGTGTCCCATGGAGTCCAGAAGCAGATAGAGAGTGAAAAGCAGAGCCACGAGGGGAGATAAATCCTTCTGGGTCATGCGCACAGTGGCAGCCTCTCCTGACCAGATCCCACCTCCTAACAATAGATCAGCTATGATGCAACTATATTCTTCTTTTAAAAACATTTTTATATTTTATTGGTACATTTTAGGTATGCAATATAATGACATTCATCATTGGAAATTTGCACCTTTACATAATCTCTTGGTTCTTATTTTTCCCCCTTCCCCTGTCCTCCCTTCAACCCCTCCAGTCCTCCCTATTTACAAAGACTTTGTTTCCATTTGTTCATTTTCTTATATTAATTCCATTCCCTTCTTGCCTTTCCCTACCCCTCCCACTGCCCCTTCCCCTTTGCCCCTTTTCTTCCTATTTCACATTATCTATTATACCTTTCAGTCCTTATTGACACTTTCAGTTTCTCACACTAGAGAAACTATTCGGTATTTATACATGTGTGTCCTATTTATTTCACTTAAAAGTATTGCTTCACTGTGCATCCATTTAGCTATAAATGTCTCTAATTTCTCATTTTTTATGGCTGAGTAGTACTCCATTTTATTTAAAAACCACATTTTCTTTATCCAGTTTCCAGTTGATGGGCAATTGGGCTGCTGCCAAGTTTTAGCTATTACAAACTGTGCTGCTATGAACATGGGTACACATATATCACTGTGGTATGATTCTTTAATTCTTTTGGGAAGATCCCCAGCAGAGGAATAGCTGGGTCAAATGGGACTTCCAGTCCTCATTCTTTGAGGTATCTCCATACTGATTTCCATAGTGGTTGATGCAACTATATTCTGACCACTTTCCAGAAGCCTCATCTATGAGCACATGAAGCTCTGCGGGGATACCACCTATATATAAACCATAACAGATAGTGACCCATTCCTTCCTCCTCAAAGTACATTGCTCCCACTTCTGCTTCTGCAGGCCTTTTCTGACCTGATCTTCCTGTCTCCCTCCTTCAGGAACCCTGGGATTACCCTGGGATCACGTGGGCAATCCAGCATAATCTTCCCCATCCCATGAGCCTTCATCGAACTATATCTCCAAAGTCCCTTTTACCATGAGGGATAGCATAGTCACAGATTCCAGAGATTTGAAAATAGTCATATGAGGAAGCCATTATTCTGTCTGCTACACTATCTAAACAAACTTAATATTATTAGAAATTTATTTTTTACTAGAAACCCTTGTCTTCAGTAGTTTACTAGTTTGTTTATGAGGTCCTTATAAAATTCCCACAAAACCCTAAGTAGATTGCAACGTTTAAGGCAAGTAGATTATATTATTATATTAGTTTTTACTTTTGTTACCATTTTTAAAAATGAAAACTTGTTTTTAAAATTCAAGATCATTCTGAGAATAAATGAATATGCAATCGTCTATATCTCATTTTTTCACCACCACAGTTAAATAATCATGAAATTTTTTGGCCATACTTACATTTTTTAATTTGACAAAATGTCCTGACAGTATTGTTCAAAAAAGTGATGGTTGATGTTAAACTCATTTCTTAACTTCTTAAAGATAGATATTCTGCTAAATGTCATTGAATATATTCCAACGAAGCCCACAGAAGTAAAATAAATAACAAAGGCAATAACTTTTGAATGACAATTCGATTCTTATTTGCATTAAGGACAATATGGCTTTTGATGCCTTTAAACTTGTGGAAATGTTAGATAAAAGAATCATTGCCAGTTCAATTGTGTCCTGGGTTCAAAAGCAGAAATTTGTGATCAACATATTTTGATTAAACTACTTATGAATGCTGTCAGGAAAAATATGTTTCCTTCATTGTAACCCCAGTTTATATTACTGTTCTATCAAACAATATGAAGTCTAAATCTGATTCATAGAATGCATGATGGTAAATGCTCACTGATATAACCTGTACAGTCAGAGATGCTATCTCCAGGGAGGAATGTGATTAACAGCTGGGAAATAACCCAGCCAAGGAAAGAAAATGACAGTGTAACATTCGTTTGTCCAACCGCTTTAAAAGTAGATGACAGGAGTAATTTCTCTTATCCCTTTACCAGCCCACCGTGCATTCATGCTCGTTGGAGGGTTGAGTGTGCCATGCCTTGCAGTTGGTCTTTTGTACCATGGGAATATTAATTAAGTCTCTGCACAATATCCACTGTAAAACTAATTACTATTCAGTGCCACCAGTTTGCATCTCCGTCTTTATGTGTTGCTGTTTTCCCTACTCAGCCAGCCTCCTTTGCTTGGCAGAGGTTTTGCATTTGCCTTTACTTTATTGTCTGTAACCATTTCTCTCCTGTAGATTATTTTCCAGCCTTCACAGAATCTGGCAGCATCCTGGGTATCCTTTTGATTCTATTGAAATTCTGTTAAAAAATTCTCTCTCTACCTCCTCTCACTGCCCACTATTTTCATGCACCCAGTGATATCTTGCCAACATTCTAGTTTCCCAGGACATTTTATAAAGATACTTTTTGAACTATATAATCTTAGCAGAAGTAATCATAATGCTAGATGCTTGCTTATCTTGGGAAAAATGCAAGGAGTGGTTTAACCCACAGGAAAGAATGTGATTGTACAAAAGTTTTCTAATTAGAATTTTTTTTCCAGTGCTAGAAAAGGTAGAGTAGTAAAGCATATAGAGAAATATAATTCCTTGAAGATTATTTCTTTATAGTTTAGGCTAACCCTTGTATACTCTGTGTAACTGATCAATCGGAATAATTTCAGGACTGTGAAAAGTTACTTTTCTCTGACCTAGGTTCAGGAGAACTGTTCCTGAATGGCTTTCTGGAAAAGATGCTATTTCAGAATTCATAGCTCATCTAATGGCATTAGTTTAATTTATTAACATTCGTGATTTCCTGGCAGAGAGCAGATCCTAAGGGAACTCACGACAGGTTAATTCTTGATGGAAAGAAAGGATGGGGAGATGTTGTAGAGAAAAGTCTAGAAAATATCAGGAGGGCAGCACAGGCCAAGCAGATATTAGCGGGTTCAAAGTTTATGACCGGAAAGGTAAAAAATTTTAGAGAATGTTGTGTATTTTTCGTATAGATATATTTATTCATCATTTTAATACAAAGTTTATATTATTTAATTGCTTGTGGCCCAATTACATCATCAGATTTCAGCTCCATAACACAGTAATGCTTCACATTTTAAATTTAGTGACCAAAACATGGTTCAAATAAAAGTTGCACCCATTCCCATGGTGAAAATCCTATGAAAACAGAGCTGTTTTGATCAAAGAGCTTTGGCGTTTCAGGTGGTTGTTCTCCCCTCTTTTCCCACCCACAGTCCTTAGGCAGCTTTCTGATTAAGGGTTGTTCTCATGTAACTTCCTTTGAAATAAGGGGCTTTTACTGAATAGATTCATGATTAGGGAAGAGAAATCACTCTCCATGAAGTAGGCAAACATGAAAAATTGCTGATGTCCTCTTTTTAATAATTTATTCACTCATTTGTTCTTTTAACAACTATCATTGATGACCTACTATGTGTTAGATACTTGACCAACTCTGAACACACCCAAAATGGCTATGGTCCCTGCCTCATGGGATCTACATTCTAATCAAGAGTCAGCCATGTGCTACCACGTGTACTTTAAGGAATCATTTGCTCAAGATCCCCTCCCCATATCCAACTATACTCTGCCCAACGCATGTTTTTCCACAGATAATGTTCTTATATGTGTCTATGACAACTTGCTCATGCTTTCTAAAAGCTCCATATATTATCTAGGTGAGGGTTAATATGGCAATTGAGAACATCATTTGCAATATGTTGAAAGATTACTACAGCATTAACCAATCTCAAAAGACATTGTTATTTGGCTTATTTTCTTGTCACTGAGACACAATAGCCAACACTTGCAACTCTAAGGAGGAAAAGTTTATTTTGGCTCACAGTGTGTAGAGTTTTCAGTCCATAGTCAGCTGGCTCCAAGGCAGGGTGGCGTGGCAGAGGGGTGGGTCAGAGGAGAAAGAGCTCATGGCATGACAGTAGGAATCAGAGAGAGAGAGATCAACAGACAAAGAAGGAGATAGACCCTCCTAGGCCATGCCCCCAGTGATCCACCTCCTCCAACCAGGCTTCACCTCCCAACATCACATTTAGCTAGAAACTTAACCGTGGGCTAATTGATTACACTGATGACTGTCACACCTCCATGATCCAATCACCTCCCAAAAGCATCACCTATGAGCCCACGAGGCTCATAAGTGGGACATCTAGATATAAACCATAACATTATTCTGTGGTCAAAATTGGTGTTCATGATCAATTGGCTTTCACAATTAAAAGAAGTTTTCAGTTTTGCAGAGTGGCTCAGTGGTGGAGCACTTGCCTACAAGAACAAGGCCAAGGATTTGATCTTCAGCATTTCAAAAGAAAAAGGGGTTTTCCATTGATCCTACTTAATGTTTCTCAATTCCCTCCATCTATGAAGTTCTCTGGGATATTTAAAATTCACTCTCAATCTCAAAAGCTAATTTCTTTTAAATTATTCTCTTTTCTGTCATCAACAACTCATAGACAAATGGAGACGCGCATTTCCACGTGCTATGATCTCAGGAAGAGGAACCTGGACATGTACTGACCAGCTTCATGGTAGCTCCTATGTGAGCTCTCAGGGTTTGGCAGATTTTTCTAGACTTGCCTGCCCCATCTTTCTGGGATTCCAGGATCAACATTTTATACCATGTCATTCCTCCTCCTTGTGTGTTCCCCAAACTACTGCAAGTCATTTCTTTTCTTTTAAAAATGTTCCTTAATTTTATTTTGATATTCCTTCAGATAACTAGAACCACTTTAATGTGAGGCAAGGCAAAACCAGAAAAATCATTTGCATGATAGTAACTAACATAAAAACATTAATTTACAACTAGTTTTTCATAATTAAGGTGACCTTCTCAATAACACTGTGATAATGAATCCCATCTCACAGGTAGAGAAACTGAGCAGAGATGCAAAGCAACTAGATAAAGATCACACAGTCAGAAAGCATCTGGATCTAAACTCAAAATTTGGTTTCTGACAATCAAGATGAATCAAAGTGATATGCATTGCCTGCATTTCTGGTCATTTGAGATAATCCCAGCCTCAAGTTGCTGTATTTTCCCACGTTTAGACTCCAAAGAAAGTGGATAAGAAAAAATTTTAAATTTGGGTCCTGGGATAATTAGGATAATCAGAATCTCACTCTAATGGTGAGTAGAGACAGTGTAAGCAGCTCGTACTGGCTGACCTCTGATTTGAATCCTGCAGGAACAATGCTGGTCATGGCTTTATGAAGGATGTGCCCTGCCTCCCTACTGCCTCTGCACCCCAGTTTGGTTCCACAGACCTTCTTTATGTTCTTCATGCATATTGAGCTCCTTGCCACTTCGGAGCCTTAAATTGCCACCCCCTCTGCCTGACATGCCCCCCTTCTGGATGTCTCCTTCCCATTATTCCTGCCTCATTCAGGAACGAGCCCCACAGGGAAGCCTCTTCTATCTTTATGTCTAACCTTGTATTAATCAGCTTTCCTGGCACTGGGACACAATAACTGACACCCACAACTTTAAGGAGAAGGTTTAATTTGGTTAACAGTTTCAAATGATTCAGTCCTTGGTCAACTTGCTTCAAGGCAGAAACAGCATGGTAGAAGGGTCTAGCAGACAAAGATGCTTCCCTCATGGTGACCAGGAAGCAGAGGAGGGGAACAGTGCCAGAGAGGCAGGGGCCATTGCTTATTTATAGTATCCAAGGTCATGACCTCCATGACCCACCCAGACACCCTCAGATATGTGCTTTACTAATCCTCTGGGAGTTTTTTCCAGTAAAGTTGACACAACTAAATTTAACCACTGAAAACCTACCCTGTTTTTCTGTCTTGTTACTTTATTTTTGTTTTCTTCATACTACTTGTTTTCTCTCAAATTAGCTTATTACTTTTTGTTCGTTTGCTTGTTTTGTTTTGTTTTGTTTTTGGTACTGGGGATCAAACTTGGGTCCTTGCGCTTGCACAGCAGGTGGCGAAACCATAGCTTACTACTTTTTAAAAATTATGATAAAATACGATAACAAAAAGTTTGCCATCTTAACCATTTCTAAGTGAGTATGGTTCCATGACTATACATACATTTGCATTATTGTACAACCATCACCACCATCCACCCCCAGAACTTTTTTATTTTTCAAAACTGAAGCTCAATATTCATTGAACACTAACTTCCTTTTTCTCCCTACCCCTATTCCCAGACAGCCACTATTCTTTGTAATTTTATGAATTTGACTACTCTAGGTAGTAGACTGGTTTATTTCATCAAGTGTAATTTGCTCCAGATTCATCATGTAGCATGTGTTACAGCTGCCTCCTTTTTTAAGGCTGAAGAGTATTCCATTTTGTATACATACCACATATTTTTGTCCATTCATCCATCAATGGAGACCTTTTGACAATTATAAATAACACTGCTACAAACATACAAAATATCTCTTTGAGTCTTGATTTTCCATTCTTTTGGATATAATTTAGATGTTGATTTCTTAGATCATATGGTAATTCTAATTTTACTTTTTGAGGAACATTTACACTATTTTCCCATAACAGTTTCACTATTTTACATTCCCCCTGAACAGGGCCTGAGGATTCCAATTTCTCTATATCCTCTTCAACATTTGTTATTTTTTTGTTTTATTTTGCTTGGCAGCCAACCTAGTAGGTGTGAAGTGGTGAAGCTAGTTGTTACTTTTCATCTTCTTGTTTACTGTCTACTTTTACTGCTGTGGCAAAGCAGAACAGCTCAGTGTTGCAGCCAAGTGCTACAGCTCTGTGTTACAGCTACAGCAATTTGAAGACTCGAGAATCCGAAAGTTACTCGAAGAGATGGAGCAAAATCATTTATTATCCAGCTGGCTCAGAATAGTTTGCCCACTCTGACTTCTAAGCACTGAGCTGCAGTGAGAATCCATTTATGTACAGTTGGGGAAAGAAAGTTGAGAGGAACCTTTTAGGGTGGAGATACAGCTAGAAGCTGGAAACTTCGGTAGAAACATCAGATACCAATGTTTGACCATAATACTTTTGATATATTGAGCAGGTACAACTGCAGAACAAACAGTCACAGAACATTTTGCTACATTGGGCCTGAACACTGTGTAGCTCAAACAGTTACATTTCTGGGACAGAACACCTTATGGAAAAAACAAAAACAAAAAACACATGGACACAAGGCAAAGACCTGTCCTACTGTGCATTTTATTATTATTATTATTTTTTGGTAGTGGGAATCGAACTCAGGACCTTGCGCTTGAAAGGCAGGGGCCAGAACAATTGAGCTAAATCCCCGGCCCACCTATTGTGCATTATTGCTTCATCACTATTTACTAGTATAATAACCAGAATGACATTAGTTATTCAGCAGTGTCTGCCATGCAGTAGGCACTCAGTAGACACTTTTTGACTGAACAAAGAATTACCAGTTGGCCACAAGAAATATACGTTTTCATTTAATTTTTAAAGTAAATAACAAACGTAAGGGCTGAGGGTATAGCCCAGCAGTGGAGTGTTTGCCTACCATGTGTGAGGCCCTGGGTTTGATCCCTTGCAGTGTAAATTGATAAATAAAATAAAAAATAATTGTCTGATTAAAAAATTAAAATAGATAACAGTTTAATTGACAAGTAAGTCTTTCTCTCCTTGCCCCCAGCTACCTAATTCCTCTCTCCAGAAGCAACATCTATGATTAATTTCTTATGTCTATTTCTAGAAATGTTCTATGAGTAGACAGCCATATATGAATATATATTTTCTTTTTCTTCATATAAGTGATAGTATACTAACTGATGAGCAAAGTGAAGATTTTCAGGCAGGATCAGACTAGTAGCTGGTTTGAGGCTCACAGGCCAGAGTGAAGACTTTAAAGTAAACAGGGAAATCCAGTAGGCCAGGGTTAGGAAGGTGAAATAGTACCAAGGTTCAGGTTCAGAAGCTAGAACAGGCAGAAAGGAAGATTCTTGTGGGGGTGAGTGTGTGTTGTGTGTGTGATATGTCTCTGCCTGAACCTAACAATATCTTGCATTAGCCCCTCTTATATCAGTTAACTTCTGGATGTCTTTGTGGCAGGACACATAGATGTGTTGTGAGTTTGGGAGGACTTTGAGGTCACAGTGTGACCCTGAGGTCGGAACCGGTCAATAAATATCATAGGTGTAGGAGATGGAGAGTGTGTATCTGGACAGAGATAAAGATTTAGGTGTCACTTGTACAGAAGGGGATGTTGAAGTTGGTGGGCAAAAATGAGCCCTCTAAGTGTGTCATGGAAGAAGACTAATAAGCCAAAGACTGGACTCTGCCAATGCCAATAGACATCAGGAAGGGAAATGAGAAACTGTTGAAGAAACAGCAATATATTTTATCATCATTAACGGGAGATTTGTCATGGGCACTATCGTGACTTTTCTTTATTTAAGACCTCTAAGTTCACTCTGAATCCACATGAGATTGCCTTTTCTGTATTTTCAATAATGCATTTACTCTAAAATGAAATGTTTTCCTAGAAAATTGGTCTGTAAAAATATGTCACTCTAAAGACAGTTGCTCCCACTGCTTGCTACTGAGGACCAAGAAAAAAGCAGCATGTTCCCTCTACAAAAAGAAGAATCAAACTTCAGGTTCTGCATCTGTGGATATAACCAAACACAGAGAGAATATATATTTTTAAAAAATTGTGTCTGTACTGAACTTATACAGGCTTTTTCAAAACCATACTCCCAGGGGCAGAGAAGCTCAGCCAGTCCCAGCACCCAGAAGGAAGCTCCCCCGCTGCCATCCCAAGCTCCTAGGGCAGAGAAGGTGAGCCGTGTGGGTGCCAGAAGCACCCCCCCACCGTGGAAATGAGAAGACATGTAAACAAGCCTCAAAAACAGACTTCCAGATCACCTACAGCAACCCCAAAGGGAAACGAGATGGAACACTCT
>NW_004624787.1:6069445-6090256 GCF_000247695.1 Heterocephalus glaber | reverse complement strand
TATGCCTCACTTATCTGTATGTCCAATTCTCTACCTCTGTCTGGGAAGTTTCCCACTATTACTTCTGTGAACCTTTTTTTTAATGTCAATTGTACTTTCTCTTGTTTTCTCATGGATTCCTGTCAGTCTTATGTTATTCTTCTTTGTATTGTCTAGCAGCTGCTGGATTATTTCTCATAGTCCCTTACTATTTTGAAGAAATCTCTGTTTTCATGGTCCTTAACTATGATCCTGTGTCTTCTATATCTGATATTCCATCTTCAGATTCCCTTAATCTGCTGTGCATGCTTTCAGTGGAATTTTCAATCTCCTGGATATCAGTTTGAATCTGTTTCATGGATTCCATTTCTTTCTTTTGTTTGGCAATTATGGTTTCCATTTCTTTCTTATGCTGGGCATTCATTGCTTCCAGTTTCTGAACTCATCTATTTTTTTATCTATTTCTGATCTAGAGCCTCTAATCATGTTTTTCCCTCTGCTCACCATCTCTGTAGTTATCTGGGAGATTATTTCTACTTTGAACTTTTCCAGAGCCTCATTCATCTGTTTTGTTCCTTCCTGTGCTATCAGTTCAGGGTGTCCAGGGGGTTGATTATAAGACTTTTCCACCTCGTTTCCCCCAGAATTTGTCTTTAGTAGGGTGGAAGTCTGAGTTTGTCCCTTGCTTAAATGTCTTCTCATTTTTGTTTTTGGTACTGTCCTTGGTTTAATTCCTGTGTTGATACTTTGAAATTGCTTATTGTAAGTATCTTTGTTGCTTGTAATTAGAACACTTATGGAATGATTGCTTCTTAGAGCTATATCTTCCAGATATAGCTGGTCTTTAGGCTTTGAGTCTCTAATGACTGTAATTCATTTTCATTATTCCAGGAAGGACCACTGACTAGATCAATAACAGCACCTTAGCACAAGTGATACAATCAGCAACAACATAGCATCAAGGACATCTTAGAAAATGACAATTTGTGGTAGTTATTAATCTATCACCTTTATCTGTGTGAATTAAATCAAAATCGAGGACCAACCCAGCATATGTTTATAGTGAATAAACTCTTCAATATAGCAACTTTACCCTTCGGGATGAGGAATTAGAAGGAGTTGGGGAGGGAGAGACAGATAGGTAGAAGGATAGGGGAAGGTAAGCAGTGAGGCCAGAGGACACAGCTGAGAGAAGGAAAAAGAGAATAAAAGAAAAATAAAGAAGAAATCTGAATTAGGGCCAGGACAGGAACAAAAAGGGAGATGAAGAACAATGTGGGACAGCAAGAGAGTGAGTTTGAGAGAGAGAGAAAGGAAAGAGAAAAGAAAGAAAAAGAAGAAGAGAAAAACAAAAATTTGCAAAGAGTGGGAAAAAAAATTAAAAATACCAGAGGAAAAAACCACAAATCAATAATACTAATTTTGGAAATAAAAAATAAAAATGAAAATGAAGGGCCTCCTTCAGGTTATGTCTCTGCCATCACAATAGACAATGTGGGTAGCAGTGTGCAGATAAAAGTCAATGAGTCTCAGCCAGCCTGTCACAGACCTGTGAGATTCTGGCAGATTTCTGGCTCCGAGTCCCAAATTGAACTCCCTGTCCTGTAGGGGTGAACTCTGCAAGGTTGTGCTGCAGGTTCCAGCTGCCCTTCCCCTAAAGATAGTCCAGGTTCCGATGGGAGGTGATGATCCCTCCAACTTACCCAGTACGGTGGTCTGGTGGCCCCTGTGTCTTTGTAGTGTGGAACCAGGTGGCAGTACAGCCAAGAGGCCAGGGGAGCGGGGGTGGAATGTGTGTGGGAGGATGTGGTGTCCTGCAGGCACCTGTGCTGCTAAGTTGATCTCCGAGGGCGCGGGCTGGATGGGGCCGAGCTCCCTGCGACCCGGGACCTTTCTGCGGCGTCCCGCGGATGTGCCTGGTGTGGGCTGGATCTCTTTTGCCTTTCTTGACCATCCCCTTCCAGAAATCACAGGAGTGTGAGGCATATGAAACAGCATAGTACATGTCTGAGGCCTCGAGGGAGGTAGAATTCCCAGGACCTGGTTATTTATATGACGAGTAGGAGGGAGAAAGCCTAGTTTAGTTTATAGTATTAAACCAGGAAGAAAACAAAACCAGCTTTGTGTAGCCTGGAGTATTTTGTTTTCTAATCTATTTGCAGTCATTCTCATGAAAATTACAATTACAGCAAAGGACAAGTTTAATAAAACTTAAAAATAGTATAAAATTAGCCAATTTAAGATTTCAGGTCCAGTATATGCCCATTTTGTGGGGGAATTTGTTGTTTTGCTATTCTTTGTTTTTTTACCAAATTGAAAATACAGAAAGAACCTTGCAAAGTTTAAAATTAGAGATCTTTGGAAAAATAAATGAAATCATGCATCACTGAGGGAATTACTTCCTTTATGTCCAGTATAAAGGCTCTGTAGACTCAGGTCAATCTCTTGGATTCTAGCATGAATGTACTTTTGCTGCCTTGCAGAAACGTCCAGCTCTTTCAAGTGAGCAAGTCTTACTGCATTCACCAGACTGCAAGAATCACCAGGTCAGGTTCTACACATGTCAACTTTTAAATGTTGACTACATGATCCAGCAGAGTAGCAGAAATGCTATAATGAAGATAGCCAAATTAATCTCAAGAAACTCTTTCATAAATCACTCATAATTATGATGTAATTATTTTTTAAGATAATAAAATATTTGCCCTTTCATTATAGTTAATATTGGCTTTTAGAGAGCAATCTTAGTTTTGAGCTCCAAATCTGCATATAATTGGGCTGGCTTAGTATTTTTCTGCATTGAATAATATCAATGATCTCTCTTGGTAGCAGAGAGTACTGAGATCATTGTGTTTATAAAACCCCGCTAAAAATCTATGCTTACCTCTCCCACCCAATCAGATAAAAGGTAAAAATACCTAGTGGTACTTCCAAATGCAGGTATGGTTTACACCAGACTAGCTACCTCTCCTTAGTACTAACTGCATGAATTTACAAATTTTGGTGTTTTATAAATATAACAAAAGGAGAAGTTGAGAAAACCAGAAAATATTCTTTAGAATTAACTATTTACAGTTTGCTAATGACTAACCAGTGTATATTAGAAATTAGGTTTCTTGGGCTGGGGATTTAGCTCAGTGGTTTTGCTGCCTGCTGTGCAAGCACATGGACCCAAGTTCAATCCCCGGTACCAAAAAAAGAAATTAGGTTTCTTTCTTCCTCTGCAATGAATATATGCTTTAAAGCTTCCTAAGATAGAAAAAGTCACTGCAGGGGCTGGGGATTTAGCTCAGTGGTTTCACCGCCTGCTGCACAAGCGCAAGCACCTGAGTTCGATCCCCAGTACCAAAACAAAAAGCCACTGCAAAGAGTTTAAGAAAAAAATTTCATTTAAAATTCTTAAACTCGGACTGGGGATTTAGCTCAGTGGTTCTGTCGCTTGCCTTGCAAGTGCAAGGATCCGAGTTTGATCCCCGGTACCAAAAAAAATAAAAATAAAAATAAAATTCTTAAACTCTGGGCTGGGGATTTAGTTCAGTGGTTCTGCCACCTGCCTCACAAGCGTAAGGTCCCAAGTTTGATCCCTAGTACCAAAAAAAAATTCTTAAACTCTTTTATTCATTGATCAATTCTGCATACCAGAGATTCAGAAAAGCCTCAGCAGGATGACTTGTGTCTCTTCAGAGTGTCTGTGGTCTCCACTGTGGAGGCTTTGGTCTAGGGTCATCCTTACTTGCATGCCTGGGATGGGGATGTGGCCAGCATGCTGGCTGTCTCCAGAGAGCCTGGCTGGGGTCTCCTGGTGTGGTACAGGCCTCAGTGTGGCAGCCTCAGGGTGTTCAGAATTCTTATGTGTCCCCTCAGGGGTCTGAGACTATATGCTCAGTGAACGTGTGAAAACTCATGACTGTTATGATACAATTTCAGAAGCCACATTATGACTTCGGCCACACTTTTTGGTCAAAGAAGCCAGAAGTCCACTGACATTCAAGGCACAGGGTGTACCTCACCTCTTGACCACAAGAATGTCAAAGAACTTGTGACCTAAGGAAACAAGCACTGCTATCATACACTTTACCTTTCCCAACTTACTAGACACCTTCACAGATGTCATCTACCACCTGTAGTCAGAGTTCTCCAGAGAAACAGAACCAATAGCATGCCCATATGTATGCACAGACAGATTTATTCTCAGGAATTGGCTCCTGTGATTATGGAGGCTGGAAAGTCCAAAATCTGTAGGACAGATTGGTTGGCTGAAGACCCAGGAGAGGCTACATTCCAGCTCAGATCGCAAGCCCAGTAGGCTGCTGCGGAGCCAGGGAGAGCCAATGGTGTAGATGAAGGCCAAGTGCAATCTGCTGGACAATCCCTGCTTGTGCTAGGGGAGACATTTTGTTATTGTTGTTGTTGGTTCCAGGACTTCACCATGGATGAAGCTCACATGCATTATAGGGGCAATCTGATTTAATCAAAGTTCACTGATCTGAATGTTAATTGCATCCAAATACCCCCCCCCCAACCAAACACCCAGAATAATGTTTAATCACATATCTGGGCACTCCCTGGCCCAGCCAAGTTGACACTTAAAATTGACCATCACACTATCTTTACACTACATTCTCACTTTTTTTTTTTTTTTTTTTGGTACCAGGGATCGAACTTGGGACCTTGCGCTTGCAAAGCAGGTGGTGGAACCACTGATACATTCTCACGCTTAAAAAATACTTAAGAATTTTGTCGCATTTCATTGTCATATAATTTGCATATAAAGTATCTTTCTTCTTATTTGATTCCTGCCTTTCTGGTTTCTTCTGAGCTCAGAGTCCTTTTCCCTAAGTTATTATTTGGACTGAGGGAAGAGTCAAATATGTTTGATCCTATGATTTTCAATTCCTAAAATGATTTTCAGAAGTAAATCTACTTTATACCAGCATTATGTAATGTACAAGTTCCAGCTGGGGAGGAATAGTCTCTGGGTCCCCAGGGTTAAATCATTTTAGTCCTAATGCAGGTCCTCGCTCACATTCATTATCCTGCTTCCATGTCTGCAACCCCCATTATCCTCATTCATATTGCACTCTGTTTCCTGCCAGACTGCTTCCGGCCTCACGTTTAATTAACACCCATTGTCAGGGAGCTCTCCAACAGTCAGTAACTGTACGAAGCTCAAGCCATAAAATCCAGGCATTTTACTTCAACCACATAAAGTTCATCATCTGTGCTTATATTGCTCTATTTCTGCCTCAAGTAGTTATCGCAGAAAACATGCAACACAAGAATTGCAGGAGGGGATTCTCCTATGTAGCTGCCTTCAGAGGGTAAGCAGTGCCCTGGAGAAAGGCTGTTGTTTGGGTTTCAGGGAAATGTTCGGAACATCAACATGGAAACTGGAAAACTCTCACATTAAGCAAAATGCTATCGTCTTGCTTGCAACCGACTACTTCAGAGGAGTTATTTTTCTCTATCCTGAGAGTGACGTGCTTGTCCTTCAGTGCCTGCTTTTGAACCCCCTGGACTTGGTGTTAATGTGCAGATTCCTGGGCCCACCTAGACCAGCGGAATCACCTTCTCTAGTTAGAGGGCTATTTCAGGCATTTGCATCTTTTTTGTTTTTATCGTGGTAAATTATACATAACATTAAATGTATCATCTTAAGTTTTAAGTGTGCATCTCAGTAACATTGGTACATTCATACTGTTTTGCAAACATCACACCATCCCTCTCCAGAATGCCTTCATTGACCCAGAATGAAACTCTGTACACAAGAAACACTAACTCCCCATTCCTCCTAGCTCATGGCAAATTCTATTCTACTTTCTGTCTCTATGAATTTGGCTATTCTACATTGAACTCATACTATATTTGTCATTTTGTGACTGGTTTATTTTACTTAGCATAATGGCTTTGGGATTCATCCAAGCTGTAACATGTATCAAAATGTACTCTCTTTTAAAGGCTGAATAATTTTCCATTGTGTGTATACTACATTTTGCGAACTTGGGCCTACAAGTATGTTAGAACCCCTTCTATTTCTTTTGTTGTTGAGCTTTTTTTTTTTTTTTTGGTACCAGGGATCGAACTCAGGACCTTGTGCTTTTGAGACAGGTGCGGTGCCACTGAACTAAATCCCCGGCCCAGGGATCTTCTATTTTTGGGGGGTATGTACTTAGAAGGCATTTGCATTTTTAACAAGCTTCTCTAGTGACCCTCTTACCCTAAATTTTGATAACACTAGATGTTTTGCAGTTAAATGTTTTGTGTAGTGTAAAGCCTTGTGTGTGCTGTTTTTTTTAAAACTTAGTTTAAAGGAGAATAAGTGAATGAGGTTTATAGCAACTATTTTCTTTTGCTAGTCCTTCTTCCACATCTATGTTACAGACCTAAAGAAGCCTTACCTACTTTGAAAGTCTTTGATGAGTCCTTTCCTTTTCCAAATTATTCTTGGCACAGTGATTAGAATCCCCCCCACCCCCAGAAAATACCTCATCCCATTTTCTTTAAATAACATTCAGCTGATTTCCCAGCGTAAACAATAAAAGCTAAACTTAGCCTGACTTTCAGAGCCATTCACCCAGGCTCCATTTACCTTTTCAGACCTGTCATTCAGAAATGCTCCATTTCGCCTAGGGCTTCTCAAAGTTTGATCCTTGGACCACCAGCATAGTGTCAGCATTACCTGGGAATCTGGTTAGAGACAAAAACTCTCAGTCTGCCTCAGCCGTACCCTATCAGAAATTTTGCATTTGTGGGCTGGTGGGAGAACACAGTTACTTAGGCTTTTAAAAGCCCTCCAGGTGATTTTGAGATTGTTAGCTCACTGCTGCAGCTGAACTTCTTGTACCAGCCCTCCCCAAGTGCTTCTCATGTTGCCAGCTCAACTTGTCCCCATACAATCCTACTTTCCAGGGATCGCCCTCTCTGCCCATGCAAATCCTATGGCTGTCAGTTAAACTTGATTGACAACTTGACTAAATTAAGAAATTCCCAGGGAGGTGACGGAATCATAGAGATGCTATACTTAATCAGTGGATTAATCCACTGCTCTTCCATGGACTGGAACTTTTGAAACCAAGAGCCAAATAAACCACTTCCTCCTTTAAGTTGAGGGTATCAGGTATTTTGTCCCAGCAATGAGACAGCTGACTAAAACAGTGGCTCCCAGCACTGTGTCAGCAGCTACCTTCTTCAGGTGGCCTCTACCAGCTTTGGGCTCAGATGGGCCTTTTCCAGTGAGCCTCTTGGCAGCTTGTCCTGTGCAGGCTTGGGTCCTCTCTGCCTTTTGCACAGAAGGCCATGACTAGATTGTATTGATTTGAGCAGATTTTATTTTACCTCTACTGGGTTGAAAAGGCAGCTGGGGGGTGGGGGTGGGAATGGCGTCAAGCGGTACCGCGCTTGCATACGATAGATAGTTGGTGTGAGGCCCTGAGTTGGATCCATCAAAAATAAAAAACCCCATCAAAAACAAACAAACCAACCAACAAAAACAGCTGAAAAACTTACCAAACTGCAGCCCTGTTTCCATAAACTCTGTGTTGTTAGTCCACTCCCAAAGTTTTGATACACCTTGTTACACCAACCCTGTAGGAAGTGTGAGGGCACTGTCCGTCAGGTAAGCACCCGGATAAAGACTCTTGTCAGGAAGTGAGGCCGGGCTGTAGCAACAGGTGAGGAATAGGGGTGGGGAAGTAAGACCCAGCAGGCACCCACTGAGCACAGGGGTGGGAACAGAGCCACAGGCATGCGTCTTCTCTAGGTCCTGGGCTGTTCCTGTGGGTTTGTGGAGCGGTCTGAAATCACTTCCTTTCCTTTCCTGTGTGTAACACACGTGATCTAAAGGATGTGCTTGCTTCTCTGCAATTACTCAAAAATGAATAAGTAGTGCATATCGCGCAGAAAAGCTAGGAGGGAGTGCCAGGTTCAATTAACTCTTCTACAAAGCCAGTGAGAAGAAAGAGTGGGAAGGTGAGACGTAATTTCCCCCTGGATGCTGAAGAGCTCGTATTTCACGGGAAATGCTGTCATGTGCTCCTAACAGGAATATCTATCTTATTGTTGAAGTGCTGCCTAATTCACTAGAAAATAGGAAGGAAAATGCTTTTCTATATGTAATTTGATAAGAGGATTTATTAGAAATGCTGTTGTAGACTTAATAAAATGATGAATGATTTTCCATCATTTTTCTTCCTAATAGTTGGTTAATGAGGATGAAAAGCAATTATTTTTATAATGCATTTTCATGTAATTGGTGGCCAAGTGTACTTAACAGAGAATAATGAATGTACTACTTTGCAAGGAATTTCTTTGAAAAAAAAGAGAATAAGGAAGATTCTTGGGAATTTTACCCAATAGGTTATAAGCACAAAATTTCCCCCATCAGTCATTACATATAATGCACCATATCTTAATCACTGCAAGGAGTGTGACTGTTTCTTGAAAAAAGGCATAAATCTTTGAGAATTTGCACTTGGAGTTTGGAATGTTGCTACAAATTCACAGAGACAGGAAAAACATGTTTGTTTTTTAAAATTTGCTATTTTTAGCTATCTAGGCTATATGGGCTAATCATATTTAAAGTTATGCTACATTTTTTTGGTGTATGAAAGGAAGCTGTTTTTACTAAATGAAATTTAAAACTACTCAGTGCAGATGGCAATAAGAAGTTGCTTAGTCTGCCTAAGAAAATGTTTTAAATCTTCTGCCCAAGAGGCTCATAAGGGCAGCAATCTACCAGTGTTTATAGATCCTGACCACAACAACCAGTAGTCATTCAGAATCTTCTAGAAAACTGCTCTGAACACTTATGTTTATGTCCTGAACATTCAATCATTTCTGGCTTGTAGAAAAAGATTTCAAATATATACCAGAATGTTCAGAGCACTTCCTAGTTTCTATTTATCTTTTCAATAGAACTATTTTCACTATTACATTTATATAGGTTTAGGGCTCTCCCTTAATCCATCACCCCATAGTCCCTCGAAGTTCTTTCTGCTAGTGATGAAGTACATTCTCCAGGTGCTGTCTGGTTCAAAGCCGAGTTGAAGTTGTATAAAGGAGTGTCCACAGGTGTTTATTGTAGGTGATGGAACAATATTGACATTTAGTTTCTGTTCTTTATAGAGGGGAAAATCCTGATGACTATGTAGGGCTGAGGAACTTTCCACCCCCTGAGGGCTCAGTAATTTGAGAGTATAAAAGAAGCTGACAGATCAACAGGAGAAAAGGCTTATACATTTATAAATGTGCAAATGCATGGAAATCACAGGGAGTGTATGAAACTCAAAGAAGGGCCAAATGATTGAGCCCTAAATACTCTTTTCATAGGGAAGAGGAAAGTTGGGGCTCTGGGCAATTGTAGGAAAAGAGTTAATGATTTCTAAGGGAGATGAATGGGTCTGAAAAATGGTCAGAATAGCTCAGGACAAAGTTCACCTGGGCTGTGAGTCGGCTGTGAAGTCTGTTCTCTTTCTGTGAGTTAATCTTCTGGAGGACCCAGCCCTTCAGTGCCTAGGAAAACTTCAAAGAGAGCCCCTTCCTGGCTTTGAGAGCAAGGGGTGGGTGTGGGGAAACTGTGGGAGTGCGTGTGGGAGAGAAACGGTAAGACTTGCTTCTCCTTTACTTTAAAGCTTTCAGCATAGGGAAGCATCATACTTTGGGGTGTCATTTTCTGAGCCCCAACAACAATAAGAAAGCTTGAGATTGTTAGATTGTCCTTTGAAGATAAAATGTCTTGTGGGTTTCTAATTTGTATTCATTCTTTGTGCAGTTTTACAAAAGATAATTTAAATTTTTTACTTTGTGGATTAATCCCAGTAATGCTAACTTCAGTTTTTTCCTTCTTCGGGTTTAAGAAATGCATTAGAATTGCTGGCTCCTCCAAACTTTGTTTCCACTCATGACTCTTGTCTGTCCTTCTGAGACATCATTTCTGATGACAAAAATAGTCTTAAATAAATAAATACTGGCTCACCATCAGATACAGAATCTTAGACTCTCTCTAGGTCAGATACCTATTTGCTCGGAATTTATGTTGCTGCATCCAGGAACCCAAGAATCAGAACTCCAGTTTGTGGAGTAAAACTTGACATCATGAAATCTTGTTTTACCACTGATTGTATTCATGATTCATTGGGCTCCACTAAACCCTGCATTTCTATGCCAGGCTTTATTTATGAAAATGTGCTCTCCATAACAATATTCCTGCTTACTTCTTTTTTTTTTTTTTTTTTTTGGTACTGGGGATCGAACTCGGGTCCTTGCGCTTGCACAGCAGGCGACGAAACCACTGAGCCAAATCCCCGGCCACTTACTTCTTTTTTTTAATAAAAAGGGACCAGATCCCTCCCTTCTGTCTCCATCTTTCGATTACCACAGCAATCATCCTAATTTAAAGGCCTCTGTTTTTCCCTGTGCACTCCCTTCATCTTCCCCAGTCTATCCCATCTTCTGTGCTCTCATCAAATTAATCTTCCTAAGCTGAAGCTCTGTCAGTTTCCTTACCTGGAAGCCTTCATCTTCTCTCTACTGCCTGATGAGCTTACACTGGCATCCAAAGCTCTGCGGAATAGAGTCCTCAATACATTTGTCAGTCATATCTCTACTCTCCGACAAAACTTCTATCACCTTCAGCCAAAGGAAGCAGACCGTAGCTTCCTTTGTCCACCCCTTGCTCATACTCCTGAGAACAGGGATTGGCAAACAGTGTCCAGTGGGATTGGATTGATGGGTGCATTTTGCACAGCCTGTGAACTAGGGATGCTTTTCACAGGTTTAAAAGATGGAGGTGGGGTCTGATCAGAAGAGGTGGGTCATGGGGTGTGGCCTGGAAGAGTTTGTCTCTTCCTGCCTTCTTTCTTCCGTCTCTGCCTCCTGCTGCCATGCTGTGAAGGTACTTTTCCTCTGCAGTGCCCCTCTGCCATGCTGCCCTGCCTTGGAGCCAGCCAACTATGGACTGAAACCTCTACAAACTGTGAGCCAAAATAAAACTTTCCTCTTTTAAGTTGTGGGTGTTGGGTATTGTGTCTCAGTGAGGAGAAAGTGACTAAGTCAGGGTGTATTTCCCTCCCTGGCTCCTTCCTCCTCTCTCTGCTTCCTGGTCACCATGATGTGAGCAGCTTTTCCTCTCCTATGCCCTTGTGCCAGGGCAATTCTGTGTGGGAGCCAGCCAACCATGAACTGTAACCTGAGCCAAAATAATCCTCTCCTCTTTTAAATTGTGGGTATCAGGCATTGTGTCCCAGCGATGGGGAAAGTGACTAAGACAAGCTCCTAAAGATATTAGGGCTTATTCCCAAATGCACTTGTGTTTATAATAGGGGTGAAAGATGTAATACATTTTCTCACCCATCGTGGGAGTCACAGCCAATACTCCTATAACAGCAGACAGGATAAGAAAAAAAATACATCGGGTTTATTTAATCAAACTTACATGTGACATGGGAACCTTCAGAAATGAAGACCTAGGAAAACTATGTGTTTTTATTCTTAGGTTTGATGAAGATGGCCTTGCCGCATAGAAGTATGATCAGACAAAAGGTTGAGCTCTAAAGTAACAGACTGAGGGCAAACTCAGCAAGCCCTGTAGCTCATAGTCACCTTGGCTGTCCATGTAGCATCCCTTCCTCCTGGGCTCTCCAGCAGGACCTCCCTGGAATGACAGGCCAAAGGGAGAAGGGAGAGAGAGAGAATGACTCTTCTAAGCAAATGAGCAGCTCCATGTTCTGTGACCTACCTTGGGGAAAAAGAATTCTGATTTCTATGGCCTTCACTGGGGGAGGAAAAGGCGTGGGGAGACAGAGGGGCAAGAGAAGGTCGGACAGAATTTGCTTCTCAGGCTGTCCTAATCTCAACTCAAAGTACTCAGGATGCTAAGGTGGGCATATTGCTGCCTCTAAGATTTAGCTACTGTGAGTTGTACTGCTATAAACAGGGGTATGCATGTTTCACTGTAATATGATGTCTTAAACTTTTTGGGGAAGATATCTAGAAATGGAAGAGCTGGATTAAATGGAATTTCTAGTTTTAGTTTTTTGAAGAATCTTTATACTGATTCCCATAGTGGCTGTACTAGTTTACATTCTCACCAACAATGGAGAAGGGTTCCTTCCTCCCCACACCCTCACCAGCATTTGTTATTATTTGATTTCTTCATGATAGCCATTCATTCTAAAGTCTTTTTTTTTGTACGGGGGATCGAACTTGGATCCTTGTGCTTATGAGGCAGGCGGCAGAACCACTGAGCTAAATCCCCAGCAGCCATTTGTTCTAGAGTAAAAATCTCAGTGCTGTTTTAATTTGCGTTTCTCTAATAGCCAGCAATGTTGAACATTTTTTTTCATATATTTATTGGCCATTTGTACTTCTTTTGAGAAGTGTCTGTTCATTTCAGTTGCTCATTTTTTGACTGGATCTTTTATTTTGGGGGGGGTCTAAATTTTTTGAGTTCTTTATATAGTGTAGATATTAGTCCTCTGCCTGAGAAGTAGCTGGTATACATTTTTTTCCATTCTGTAGGTTATCTCTTGGCTCTGTTGGTTGTGTTCTTTGCTGTGCAGAAACTTTAATTTTTATGATTCCATTTGTTGAATCCATTCATGTTATTTCTTGTGCCATTGGGATTCTGTTCAGAAAGTCCTTGCCTATGCCTGTGTCTTCAAGACTTTTGCCTATTTTATCTTCCAGCAGATTATGTGTTTCTGTTTTAACATTTAGATCTTTGATTCATTTTGATTTTAGTTTAATACATAGTGAGAGAAATGGATCTAGAGTCAGTCTTCTCCATGTGGATAGCCAGTTTTCCCAGCATCATTTGTTAAAGAGTTTATCTTTCCTTCAACGTATGTTTTTGGTCCCCTTTTCAAAGATCAATGGCTGACTGTATCTGATGTTTTTCTGCATCCTCTATTCTGTTCCACTGATACATGTCTGTTTCTGTTCTTGTAGGCACTGCACTGCCAAGCCAGGATAAGTGCGATCATTCAATGGATTCAGTTCATGTCAGTAATTTCTGCCTAACCAATGTTAAGTATAGGATTCATCTTTCAGATAAAAAATAAATCTTTTGGGTGGTCCAAAGTGAAACATGAATTTTTGAAATAGGAAAAGAAGAGCTGACATGTTTCAGAGTTTCAGACAGAATTTAGGGAAGGCAATATGGTTACCAATGTGAGTATCTCAGCTCATATTTTTGCCAAATGTGATAAGGACACAACACACACACACACACACACACACACACACACACTTACACACACTGAACCAGGAAATCATCAAGATGAAAGAGTTCTATTAGGAAGTTTCATATAACATAGCAAAAAACAGAGCTCATGTTATAGCTGAGGAAGGAAGCAAAATGCTAAAGCCGGAATTATAGGGCCCCATTTCAGTTCCAAGGGACAAGACAAGGTGATCATTAAATAACAATGTAGAAGTTACAAGACTGATAAAAGATCCAGTCAGAGAGTGAGGGAGGGAAAGAAGAGGGCAGCAAGGGTGAGCACTGTGCCCAGCATGGAGAGTGTCAGATACACGGTATCTGCTTCACAGGAAAGAATTTGCAGATCAAAGTTTCTACAAAATAGGGGTCCTCTAATGAAATTGCAGCAGATATCAGACTACGTCTTTAGAACTCAAAGCAGCAATCACATTTTCTGATGTAACCACAATATCATGGACACAAATAGAAAAATTAATAACTATTATTTAATATCATCTAATTAGAATACCCTATTCTAACTTTTTCAGTTGTTTTAAAAAATAATAAAAGATAAGTTCTCTACATACTTCCAATGGTGGGTGACATTTTCAGAGGGTGTGACAAAGCCTAATGCTTATTGATTTTATGTTCCATCTGTGGGAGTTATAAATAAATATTTCCAGAATCCCTTGGTGACAGAAGTATTAGCATGATGTCATGCCTAAAACTCCAGCCAGGTCAGGAACTGAACTGACGTAATAGTTAGTGGAAACACAAGGGGCAGCCAGGGCCAGAACTACACCAGGGAGAGCAGGAAACTGTCTACCCAAGGCAGCATTTGGAGTCCAAAAATTTTCCCTTCTAAACTTCTTCCTTTCCCTCTTCCATGTGGCCACACTTTTAAACCTTCCCTACTACCTAGGTAGGGTGAGTACAGGTATTTCAAGCAGCAGAGGCCCCAAATCAGGATGATCTGGCTGGTGCATGCCAGAACTGGTTGCTTTTCTCACCCTATGACCTACCCTCCTACCTTCTCTGTTCTAAGCCATAGACTATCCATTTGCTTTTGGGCTCACTCCTTACTCTTCTTTATTCTGTGTTGATACTCTGACTTCTCTTTGTTTTTCCTTGCATAATTCCATTTCCTCTCGCCTAATTCCAGATACATCTAAATTTGAGATCTCTACCAGTTTCTTCATTTTGCTTCCCTCAGCTCCTTAATATTTCCTCTTTGGTTCCCAAACTCCTTCAAATGACAGAGTGTAGTCTCTGCTTCCAACGGCCTCAGTGGGTTTTTGGACCCTTGCCATAAGCAGTCATCCACAGTGGGTCTTGCCCCACTGAGTTTCTTTAGGAATTAACATGTTCCCAAGATAAATCTCTGTGTCCTGATCCCTTACCTCTACAACTACACCTTCTTCACTCCAACTTTGTGATGACAGAAGGATTGCTCAGCCCGTGGCATTATCAAGGATTATGAAAAAAAGCCTATCTATAAGGTTAAATAGTAATCAAACTACCAAATATGCATACATAAGACATAAAAGAATTTGACTTTTCAGTATTTGTTTTTGCCCCTACCATAGAAAAGGACACCACTTTGAACAAAAAGAAAATCCACCATGTCAAAGAACCCCAGAGTTGTAGGCTCAATGCCTTTGTGTCATTTTAGTTGTGGGAGGAGGCATGCCAGTCCTCCAGGGTACCCTTCCTCTTCATAGGAGAAAATTCTTGTTCTGGCGCTGTTCTATACTCCTGAGCCCCACATCTTCCTGTGTCACTTGTCCTGCATGGAGTTTTGTTGCATCCTGCTTGACTAAGGGTCACCATATACTCTGATTAGCCTTATTCTATAGATGAAGCAAAGGAATTTAAAGCATTTGGGCAAGAGACAGCAAGCCTGATACAGGAAAGGGCATCTGAACACAGTTACCTAATTCTTCTGTCCGTCTTCATGATATTCCTTAAAATGACTCCTCTTACTGAGTGGTATTAAGACATCAGTGTATTAGTACCTATTAATCAGAAACAGGGATTAGCTTTGCCACTTTAACAAAAGAAAGAACAAGTACATTTTGGTTGCAAAGAATCTAGAGGCATACTGTAGCCATAGAATACCATCACCGATGAGGAGAGAAGGATCTGTTCATCACATAAAAGCAACGCCACCATTTTATATAGAGCCACATCCAGGTTAGAAAAGGATGGGTGTTAAAAACGTGAGTGAGGCCGCGCGCCTCCGCTGCCCAGCGCCGGGGTCGCCATCGCCGCCGCCGTGCTCTTTGGCTGTCCGGGTGCGGGCGCCCGGCTCCCCCTGGAGGAGGGCACAGCCGGCGCCGCCGCCTTTCCGGCTGGGCCCCGGCTGCAGACCCCCGTCCGACCCGGTGCGGTGATGAAGTGTCACTACGAGGCCCTGGGGGTGCGGCGCGACGCCAGCTAGGAGGAGCTCAAGAAGGCCTATTGGACACTGGCCCTGAAATGGCACCCGGATAAAAATTTGGATAACGCTGGGCCAGGGATTTAGCTCAGTGGTTCCACTGCCTGCCTCCCCCCGCCCCCGAGTTCGATCCCTAGTACAAAAAAAAAAAAAAAAAATTTGGATAACGCTGCAGAAGCAGCTGAACAATTTAAGTTAATCCAAGCAGCATATGATGTGTTGCGTGACCCTCAAGAAAGAGCATGATATGATAATCATAGAGAGGCCTTACTTAAAGGAGGGCTTGATGGAGAATATCAAGATGGCAGCTTAAATTTGCTTCACTATTTCACTGTTACCTGTTATTCTAGTTATGGAGATGATGAAAAGGGCTTTTACAGAGTGTATAGTAATGTTTTTGAACGGATTGCAAAGTAAGAACTAGAATCTGTACTAGAGGAGGATGTTGAAGCTTTTCCAACTTTCAGAGACTCCCAGAGGGCCTATGATACAGTAGTCCACCCTTTCTACACTTATTGGCAGAGTTTTTGTACTCAAAAGAACTTCACCTGGATGAAAGAATATGATACATGGCAAGCATCAAACCGCTGAGAAAAGCGAGCCATGGAAAAAGAACACAAAAAAATTCGAGACAAAGCCAGAAAAGAGAAGAATGAGCTTGTGCGTCAGCTGGTAGCTTTTATTTGTAAAAGAGATAAGAGAGTGCTGGCTCATCAGAAGCTTGTAGAGGAACAGAATGCTGAGAAGGCCAGGAAGGCCGAGGAGATGAGGTGGCAGCAGAAGCTCAAGCAGGCCAAACTGGCGGAGCAGTACAGAGAACAAAGCTGGATGACCATGGCCAGTATGGAGAAGGAGCTCCAGGAGATGGAGGCGCAGTATGACAAGGAGTTTGGAGATGGATCAGATGAAAATGAGGCTGAGGAAGTTGAGTTTTATGATAACCTTTACTGTCCAGCATGTGATAAATCTTTCAAGACAGAAAAAGCCATGAAGAATCATGAAAAGTCAAAGAAACACCGGGAAATGGTTGCCTTGTTGAAACAACAGTTGGAGGAGGAGGAAGAGAATTTTTCAGGATCTCAAGTAGATGAAAATCTATTGAATACCAATTCAGAGGAAGAAATGGAAGACACACTAAAACAAAAGCTTCCTAAAAAACAGAAGAAAAAGAAACAGAAGCCACCACAGAATTATGATGACAGTTTCAATGAAAGTGGAACTGGAGAAGGAGAGAAGGTTGATCTAGAAGATACCAACTTAAATCAAGACAATGCCAAAGAATTAGAAGATAGTCCTCTAGAAAATGTCAGTGTCACAAAGACCATTGAACCATGTGGTGATCCAAAAAGTGAAGCTAAAAGTATTGCTAAATCCAAAGGAAAGAAAACCAAAGATATGAAAAAATCTGTCAAAGTACCTACTGAACCACAAGTACAGAGTGATGTTCTTATCAGCTGTACAACCTGCTATAGTGAGTTTCCATCCTGGAATAAACTTTTTGACCATCTCAAGGCCACAGGTCATGCAAGAGCACCTTCATCATCATCTTTAAACAGTGTAACCAGTAGTTGAAGCAAGAAAGAAAAACGTAAAAACAGATAGAAATCTGCCAACACTTTTTTGCTTACTGTGTCCACATTTTGAGACCAAAAACTGAACTGAAATCATCTAAAGGGTTACAATTTCAGTGATTTGCAATTTATTGCACTGTGGAAGATTATTTTTTAACTTGTAAAGATACTTTTTTGTTTAATATATTTTTTTAAACATTTCACCAGTGATTGAATTCTACTTTTGCCATCTGAATTGACTTGAATGTCTCAAAACAGGTAAATATTGTAAAGTGCATATCTTGATTTCTCATGTAGACAGAAATGTACAGGGAAATTAAATTATTTTAACACATTAAAAAAAAAACATGAGTGAGAAAGAAGGAATCATCAGACCAATGAGCACCCAACGGTTTATTGGTAAGGTTCACAACACTTTCAAGGTAAGGTTCACTTTCAAGGTAAGGTTCACGACAGACTGGAGTGTATTCCTCTAGTGGTAGTTCTGACAAGCCTTGTGTGGTAGCCATCCTGCAAGAAAGCCAAAGATATCTACTTCCTGGTATCCAAGTCCCTGAGTAGTCAGCACCTAGGGCTCACAGATGACCAGAGCTCAACACCCTAGCGGCAGTCTCTTGGGAGTCTTTGAGCTACTACCACCAGCTAAGTTCCTGACCCACATAAACTCTGAGACTGTGTTTATGTTTGAAGCTGCTAGATATGGGGTACTTAAAGTTACACAGCAAGATACCATCAGTAAGTGCGCCCAGATCCCAATGAGAAGTTGATGTGCACCAGAGCAGCTCCAGGTACTTCCAACCAGGGGCCTGCCCCAACCCCAGCCACTTGGGCCCACAAGCCTGAGCCAAAAAGATGCTAGGAAAAGAGCTCCACAGGTACACAAGCAACAGCCAGAGGCCTGCCCTGATACCATTGGTAAGTGGGCACAGACCCTAGCCAGAAATCCACTCAGACACCAGTGACTGGGGTGCTCAGGCCTCAGCCAAAGGCCCCACAAGATAACAGCAAGATAGGGGGGCAGACCCTAGCCAGAGGCATGCCTAGATACCATCCCAAGTG
Organism: Heterocephalus glaber; assembly: GCF_000247695.1. The sequence goes on along the minus strand of NW_004624787.1, from coordinate 6,072,012 downwards.
TGCACAGTCCCCAGCCAGAACCCTACCTGGAAAACAGGGCAATGCAGGGATCCAGAAGGCCACCATACTGAACTCAGGAATTGGTGTAGTGGTGAGCAACAGAGAAAAGGCTGCTCCATGGCTTGCTGAGAATTGAAGACCACTAGGTGAGCAAAAAGTTGCCTCACCACAGGCTCAGCAGGCTCCATCTGTTGAAATGAGAAGGCACATAAACAAGTCTCAAAACCAGACTTCCAGATCACCTAAAGTAACCCCAAAGGGCAACTAGATGGAACAATCTGATACTCAGCCACCTGGACTCCCCGAACTGGGAATGAAAGAGGATCTGGAAAAAATGAGATCAGAAATAATTTCTCAGATAACAACAGAAATTGTGCCTATAGTGCAAGATATGATTAATAAATCTAGAGCAGATACAGATAAAAAAATAAACAACTGAGGAACATGATGGAAGCCCAACATAGGAAATGAATGGAATCCATAAAACAGACGCAAACAGATTTGCAGGAGATTAAAACCTCCATGGAAGGTTTACACAGCAAAATGAGTGAGTGTGAGAATAGAATTTCAGATATAGAAGATGAGATTGCAATTAGTGACCAGGAAAAGGAAAATTTCTCAAAAATAGTAAGGGACCACAAGAAATCAAACAAGCAGCTGCTAGACGATTCAAAGAAGAATAACATAAGACTGATTGGAGTCAATGAAGAAACCAGAGAGAGTGCAGACGACATATAAAAATTATTCACAGAAGTGGTGGCAGAAAACTTCCCAAGCAGGGGAAAAGAACTTGACATGCAAATAAGTGAGGCATACAAGACTCCAACTAGCCATGATAAAAAAAAGTCTCCACATAGGCATATAATAGTTAAGATTCCAGAAATCCAATAGAAGAACAAAATTCTACAAGCAGTTAGAGAAAAGAAACAAATCACATACAAAAAAGCCCATCAGAATCACAACAGACTTCTTAGAACAAACCCACAAGGCAAGAAGAGCTTGGAGTGACGTATTTCAAACCCTAAGAGAAAACAACCTCCAACCCAGATTGATGTACACTGCAAAACTATGTTTCAAAATTGATGGAGAAATAAGATACTTTCATGACAAAGAGCACCTTAGGAACTTCATGAATATGAAATCAGTACTCCAAAGAATTTTAAGCAATATCCTAGGAGAAGATAATGAGGATCACAACCCCAGGAAGCCCAGCAGAATGAATCCATCAGGCACGACAAGAAATGCAAAGGGAGAGAATCCAACAAAAAGAAAAAGTCAAGGATAAGTCAATACATATCAGTTATACCCATCAATGGTAATGGTCTCAATTCATCAATCAAAAGAAATAGACCGGCAGAATGGGTCAAGAAGCAAGATCCAACAATATGTTGCATGTAAGAAACACACTTAATTAAAAAAAACTCATAGACTGAAAGTTAAAGGGTGGAAGGCAATGCTGTAGGAACCCCCCAAAAAGCAGGAGTAGTTATCCTACTTGCAGATAAAATGAATTTCCAACCAACACCATTTAAGAGGGACAAAGAAGGACACTACTTCCTTGTAAAGGGAACAATCCAAGAGAAAGAGATGACAATCATAAATATCTATCCACCAAACACTAGTGTGCCCAACTATATAAAACAAATACTAATGGACATGGAAAATGTAACAACCACTAATACAATTGTAGTGGGGACCTCAACACCCCACCGTCACAAGTAGATAGATCAATTAGACAAAAATTAAACAAGAAAATACTAGAACTCAATAAAACTCTGGAACAAATGAACTTTACAGATGTTGGTAGAGTGTTCCACCCACAAAATCAGAATACACATTCTTTTCACCTGTACAGGGGTCGTTCTCCAAAATAGACCACATTCTTGGCCATAGAACATGCTCAAGTAAGTGAAAAGGAATTGAAGTTACCCCCTGTATATTATCAGACCATAGTCTGATGAAATTGGAGATCAATAGCAAAAGAAACTTCAAGAATTTCATAAACATGTGGAAATTGAACAACACACTTCTGAATAACCAATGGGTCACAGAGGAAATGAGAAAGAAGAAATAAGATGGTTCCTACAATTAAATGACAAAGCCAATACAACATATCAGAATCTATGGGACACAATGAAAGCAGTCTTACAAGGGAAATTCATAGCAGTGAATAGTCATGTTAGGAAAACAGAGTGAGACCAATTAAACAACCTAATGCTGAACCTCAAGCTTCTACAAAAAGAAGAGCAGGACAAACCCAAAGCTCACACAAGGGAGGAGATTATAAAGATCAGAGCAGAAATCAATGCAATGGAGACTAAGAGAATGATACAAAAAAATTAATGAAGCCCAGAATTGGTTCTTTGAAAAAATAAACAATATTGACAAACCTTTAGCTAACCTTATTAAAAAACAAAAGGAAAGAAAAGGTCCAAATCCATGCAATTAGGAATGAAAAGGGCGAAATTACAATGGACCCAGCAGAAATCCAGAGGATCATCAATACCTACTTCCAGAATCTATACGCCAATAAGATGGAAAACACAGAAGAAATGGACAGATTCCTA
>NW_004624787.1:6035009-6064982 GCF_000247695.1 Heterocephalus glaber | reverse complement strand
CTCATCTTTGACAAAGGAGCCAAACCCCCTCACTGGAGGAAAGATAGTCTCTTTAATAAATGGTGCTGGAGAAACTGGGCTTCAACTTGCCAAAGATTAAAACTAGACCTATATCTCTCACCATGCACTAAACTAAAATTGAAATGGATTAAAGATCTAAATATTAGAACAGAAACGCTAAACTGGCTGGGAGAGAGTTTAGGTAGAACTCTGAATGACATTGGTGTAGGAAAAGATTTCATGAACAAAACCTCAGTTGCTCATGAACTAGCACAAACAATCAACAAGTGGGATCTCTTATTAAAAAGCTTCTGCACAGCAAGAGAAATCACCAGCACTGTGAAGAGACAACCCACAATATGGGAAAAAAATTTTTACCAGAAGTTCCTCAAAGGTCTACTATTTAGAATCTATAAAGAACTTAAAAAAATCAGACCTCCCAAATTTAAAGACCCAATCCAGAAATGGGCATCTGAAATGAGCAGACATTTCTCAAAGAAGTAGAAATAGCAAATAAACATGAAAAAATTTTCAACGTCACTGGTCATTCAAGAGATGCAAATGAAAACAAAGCTGAGATTCTACCTCACCCCAGAAAGAATGGCTGCTATCATGAAATCAACTAATAACAAATGCTGACGGGGCCATGGGGAAAGAGGAACACTGCTCTACTGCTGGAGGAGTGTAGACTGGTGCAACCACTGTGGAAATCCATATGGAGATAACTCAAAAAACTAGGATTAGAAGTCCCATTTGACCCAGATATTCCACTTCTGGGTATCTTCCCAAAAGAATTAAAAGAATCATACCAGAGTGATATATGTGTACCCATGTTCATAGTGGCAGTTTGTAAAAGCTAAAACTTGGAAGCAGCCCAACTGCCCATCAACTGGAGACTGGATAAAGAAGATGTGCTTTTTTGGGATTTTTATAAAATGGAGTACTACTCAGCCATAAAAAATGAGAAATTAGAGGCATTCATGGATATATTGATGCACATTGAGGTGATACTCTTAAGTGAAATAAATAGGATACGTATGTGTAAATACCGAATAGTTTCTCTGGTGTGAGAAACTGAAAGTATAAATAAGGATCAAAAGGTATAATAGATAATGTGAAATAGGAAGAAAAGGTTCTTAGTGGAAGGGGAAGCCAGAGGGGTTTGGGGAAAGGAAACGGGGAATGAAATTAATATGAGAAAATTTAAACAAAGTCTTTTTAAATAGGGAAGGGTGGAGAGGTTGAAGGGAGGGCAGGATATGGGGAAAAGTAAGAATCAAGATATATTATGTAAAGGTACAAACCTCCAATGATGAATGTCATTATACCTAAAATGTACCTATAAAATTAAAAAAATAAAGTTACATAGCAATACAAACTAACTTCATTTCTTTCTACATTCGTCTATTTGAGCCAACAGATAATTATTGAGCTGTTTTGGTTCAGTTGCAAGGCGCAGTGGGTGGCAGGGCACACTGTAGTAGAACCATCCATGGAGGGAGGAAACAGCTGCATCCAGGTGTAGGTCACACCTAGGCTCCTCGAGCCCTGCTGCAGAGTAGTCCTGTTTCCAAAGAAGCTACACTTTGGGCACCCCTGTCACATGGATGAAGAGCACCTTCTTTTTGAAATATTTTTGGGACAGAAATTGTGTTAATTCTCAGGGAGTTGTGTTCATAGCTTCTTACTTCATTTAGGAAGTTTATTTCTCCCAGTAGGCAAAATTCTCACTGTGATTTAAATCTCTGTAATTTTATTGATTCTTTAGTGAAGAAAAGGAACATACTCTGTAGAAAAAATCTGTCACCAATTTCAAATTATCCAACGCAGTGTCTGAATAGTGAATTTTTAAAGAGCACAGATCCCACTGTGCTTAGTACAACAGAAATAAGTACGTTTGTCTGTGTGTTTCTTGGGTGCTTGTCCCTAGTCACATCATGTGGATGAGAGATTTAGTCAATCCCTGTTTGAGCTGGGAGACGAGCATTGATGCATTGTTATTACCTCCTGGTACAAGTACACTTCCTTCAGTACCTAATTCTTTTTTAAAAATTAATTTTATTGGTACATTTTAAGTATACAATACAGTTACATTCATCATGGGAAATTTGCACCTTTACATAATCTCTCTTGGTTCTTATTTTTCCCCCTTCCCCTGCCCTCCCTTCAACCCCTCTATCCCTCCCTATTTACAAAGACTTTGCTTCCATTTTTCCTTTTCTCATATTAATCTCATTCCCTTCTATCCTTTCCCCTAGCCCTCCCACTTCCTTCCCCTTTGCCCCTTTTCTTCCTATTTCACATTATCTATTACACCTTTTAGTCCTTATTTACACTTTCAGTTTCTCACACTAGAGAAACTATTCGATATTTACACTTGTGTCCTATTTATTTTACTAAAGAGTATTGCCTCACCTAATTCTTTTTAATACTTGGACCTTAGGAGAAAACTCCTAAGACATCAGTTGAATTTCCTGCCATTTGCTCACTCACATATGCCCTTGGTACATTTCCAATGCACAGTCTGATGTATGACTCTCCTTCTTTATAGCAGCCATTTAAAATAAGCATGGTTTTGCATGATAGCCATATAGAATATAAGACTTGCATAAGTTTTGAATTCTTGAATAAACTTATTATTATAGTTCAGGCACATTCCTTAGGCCACTATCTTATAAAATCAAGGGGAAAAATCATATTTTAAAAATCAGTTACAATGTTATATCTGAGTAGAGCATACTTTGATGTGCAAACTAGTAGCTAATTTTGAAGTGCAATTCTATTTCGTTTCTTCCATGGCCATCTCTTTAAGCATATTTACTGAAGACTTAACGGTAGCAATTCCTTATGAAAAGATTTACTGGTAGGGTCAGGGATTTAGCTCAGTGGTTTCACTGCCTGCTACGCAAGCACAAAGACCCGAGTTCTATCCCCGGTACCAAAAAGAAAAAGAAAAAAAAGATTTACTGGTAATTAAAAGACTTGTACTGGGTATGGTGGGACACACTACTCTATTCTGGAGGTGGCCACTCCAGAGGCTGAGGCAGGAAGATTTCAAGTTCAAGGCCAGCCTGGGCCACTTAGTGAGACCCCTGTCTTAAAATAAAAATAAAAAGGGCTGGGGATATAGCTCAGTAGTAGAGCTCCCCTAGGTTCAATCTCCAATACCACAAAACAAAACCGCCACAAAACTATTTTATGTTTAGAAAGTCTAATTCATGCAATAGGTTTTTTGGGGTTTTGTTTTGTTGTTTGCAGTGGGAATTGAACCCAGGAATTTATGCACGCTTGGCAAGTGCTCTATTCTGCCAGTGAGCTAAACCTCCATCCTTGGGTGGAGAAATTCTTTAGCTTTTTTGTTGCAAAATCAGAAGTTGATCATTTTTCTATGCAGATTCACTGTCAAGCTACCTAAAAATGTACATTTGAACACTGGAATTATGTCTGAATGGTCAAATATTTAGAAAACAATTTTAGAGAGCAGGGCCCTGTGAGTGTCAGAGAAGATAAATGATCTTTGGCACCTAATTTTAGCCCTTGTAGCTTAAGATACAATTGTCCAATATGAACATGCTTCCAAAAATAACTGTGGGCAGAACTGTGGCCCTGTGGTAATTTAAAATACCTCTGCTAAAGACAATTGAGCTTCATATATATTTAGCTTTTTTGGGTGGGACATAAACCCAACTATGTTGGGTGAGTCTTTTAGCCAAATTCAGTCGTGTTTCCGTGGAAGGCAACTGTTCATAGATGTCATGTAAAGAAATAACATGAGTTCACATTTATTTTTAATTTTCATTTTTTTCTCCACGGTAGGGGCATATTTTTAAGAAGAAAAAAGTACATTTCAAAAATGAATCAATTCATGAGCCAGCTCTATGGGACAGGCCATGTTGACAGAAAGATAGGCTGCAGAGGGGTAGAGTGGTAGAGACTCTCTCTGCACTCAGAATTCAGTGTGTGTTAATTTTGGAGAGAAATTATTTATATTACCACAGCAAATGCTTACCTTATGAAAGCCATGCTGTGGGAGAAGGAAAAGCTGATAGGTAAGGCTCATCCAGCCAAAATATCTGCTTTTCAAGTTTGTAACAAATTATTGTTTTGATAAAAGAACAAAAATATATTTTCAGGGCTTTTAAAAAATAATAGGAGTGTTTGTTTTGTTTTGCTTTTTTTAAAAAAACAGGAGTCTATTAAATTCACATTTAAACTCAGGATTTAGAAAAAACGATTCACTCAAATAAATTTTGATTAATTTTTTTCATGGGGAATAAAGTAAATACTCGTCTGATACGGAAACTATTAGTCACTTATGCAATTTAAGTGATTTAAAATCAAGTGAAATTAACATTTGAGTTTCTCAGTTGCACATGCCACATTTCACAGTTTTCATGGCCACAGGCAGCTGGTGGCTGTCACATTAAACAGTGCAGATGTAGAACACTGTCATCATCACCACAGGCCTGTGGGATGGCACTGCTCTATGTCTTACTTGTGGAATACAACACTATGTGTCCCATCTATAATTTCTACCTAAATTCAGTTTTCAAGAGGACAGATAGATCATTCACTGGGAACAGAAAAACAGAAAAGTGATGCACAGAGCCCTAGGTTCCATCCCCAGCTCTGCAAACAAACAAAAAAGAAATCGGAAGATTCTGGTGATGTGGAAGTGGTGGATGACCTGCTGAGATTTCTGCTTGGGTCGCTGTTGGTAGTGGTAGTAGTGACTTTGTTGCTTTAGTTAAGATGGATGCCAGCTGTTTCACTGGATTATCCTGGGCAGGATGACCAATCAGAGAAGTAGACACAGTATTTCCCATTAACAATAATCTGGCTCCTTGGTATGGAGTGAGCATTCCGTTTTTTGAGAGTCAAGAAAGAAAAGAAACTGTCCAGTTCCCTCCGCAGCCTCCTGAATATCTGAGGGTGGAAAGAGGGACAGCAGTTGCCTCCCCTGTGGTGGACTGAGTTGCTAATCAGCCCAAGAATAGCACCTCTTGGCAGAAGAACTCAGCTTTGTGGGCACTTAGGTGATGTCCAGAAAACCCAGGGAGGGCACCCAAGTCAAATGAAGCCACCCACAGGTGTGGCCTCCTGTGAAAGCTTAGGGTGACCTGCGGCCAAAGTTGACTGAGGGTGAGTCCGCGGTGGCTCAGGAGAGTCAAGTGGACAGGAATGAGGGCCAGTGTGTAGCAGCAAGGGACGATGGCCTCAGGCAGCAGCAGACCTTTAGACACAAGTCCTTTCCATACAGAAACGAAGTGGGTGGAGCTCTTTGATAGAATGAAAAGAGCAGAGGGACTGAGGGACTCCTGAGAGTCCACTGTAGAATTTCTTCCCAATCTGGCATCCAGGAGTTTAAATTCATTTTAATTTTTAATTTGAGAAAAAGAAAATAGACTTGGTGTTACATACCCGGAATACAGCTGAACAGTTGGGACTTACCTCACGAAGGCATACACAGCTATAGTCTAATAATTCACCCCGCACTTTTGCATAAATAGCCCACATTTAGCAATAATTCAGCTGGCAAGGGACCTGCCCATTTGCCAAGAAAATTTAATTTGGAGATTAAACAGTGAAGTTAATTTTGAAACAGTTTTTGAGTAAGCAAAAAAATTTAAAGGTATACTTAAATTCCCATAAGTCATAATTTTATTAGCATTTTCAAACCCCTAACATCTCCACAATAATAGCATATTTATAAATATTAACTTTTTTGTTACCAAGTTCTTAAACATTTCAATTTATTCAGGCACGTTTGATCTGCATTGCGAATAGTTTCTGTACATGATTCTATATATAATAGATTTTATATATGCGTTAAAATTCATGGCAAAAATGGCTCCATTTTGAAATAAGCTAACCCACTTTCATAATTGCAATGAGGATTTTTTTCTTGACTTAAATTTTGGAAAATAGTATGTTAATTTAAAATATTTCCATTATTGTCATGAAATAATTTTTTATTTGATCTTAGCCAAAAGGCTGACAAGTGATGAAATGACTTTTTCAATGATTATGATCTGAAATAGTGGAATTATTTCAATTCATATACCTTTCTTAGATCTCTAAATTCTTTATTTTATCATTGTAAAGTCAGGTTCATTTCTACATATGAATTAACATCACAAATATAAGTGCATCAGATGTGTATTAATATGTAAATTATATTAATACGTAAAATGACTTCTGAATATTTTACTATAATGGGTTGTAATTCTCTGTAGTGTATCTTTTATAGATATCAGTTCCCTTGTTTCTCAGAAGAAATGTTTAACAAAATGTTTCGAGATTGGACGTGGTAACCCTCACCTGACCTCACCCTGTTTTGAAAGTCTATTGCTCTGACTTCTAAATCCTTGTTTTAGTTCCAGGACATTTATGACAATGAAAGAAAAAAGAGCTATAGAAAAATTTTAAAGCTATAATTTTACAAAAGTCTAAGATATGATAAAAATATGGTGAATATTTAAATTATAAAAAATGTATTACTGGGCCAGGGATTCAACTCAGTGGTTCCTATGCCTGCCTCGCAAGGGCAAGGTCCCGAGTTCGATCCCCAGTACCCCCCCCCAAATGTATTACAGTAAAATATACATTGCCCTTAACAGCCCCCCTCAAAATACTGCCTCTTGTTTCAAACACACTTAGCAGCATTCTTGCCACTTTCTGAAGCCGTTCTGGACATTCTTTTTCTTGAGTGTCTTTAACTATACTAGTAAGGCTACCTGAATGTCCTGAACTGATTCAAAACATTTACCTTTCATGATCATTTTGACTTTGGGGAAGAGCCAGAAGTCTCATAGTGCCAGATCTGGTAAATGAAATGGATGAGGACACACCATAATGTTTTTAGTTGGTAGAAACTGCTGCAAATGTTTTGAATCCATTCAGGACATTGTTACAGCCATGAAAAGACTTTCACAAAAGAGGACTTCCATATCTGCTTCAGAAGGTGCCAGGGACACTGGAATAAGTGTGCTTGAAGCACGGTGATGTACTTTTAGGGGAATTAATGGCAGTGTGTCTTTTACTGTAATAAGTTTTTATTCTTTTTTTTTTTAAAGTAGGAAAAATTTATTGGGAGAAAGAAAGCTTCTGCCTAAGAGGGACAGTAGGACCGGAAGATGGGTTGTCTGCTCACCCCACTTTTCAAAGATGTTTTATACAGCAAAGCCATGTGGTGAGGTGGGTACAAAGTGGGACAAACTATCAGACCCAATGGAAATTTACAAGGTGGGCATGAGGTGGGACAAAACCATGACCAACCAACAAGATTACAAGTACAGTCACCCTGGTAATAATGATTAAATGGGGGTCAAATGGGGGAGCAAGTCACATAGCAAGCACACAAGGATTTTTCAGTATTATTCTTTAAATTTAAACATCCTCTATACTTTTGTTTTGTTTTGTTTTGAGACAAGGTCTCATGGTGTAGTCCAGGCTGGCCTCAAACTTGTGATCCTCCGGCCTCAGCCTCCCAAGTAGTGGGATTACAGGTGCCCAACACCATGCCTGGCGCATCTACTATACATTGGATCACAGCGCACAAACATTATTATTTTAGCTATAGCCATATACTCATACAATTCAAGTTTACATACTATTGTGAATGACTGGCCAATAAGTTCAAAACTGAAAAGGTCTATATCATGTTACTGAATGGGCAAATTGAATCCATGCGTGAGGCATCAAAAAGTATGGCAGGGGTGAGGTGGGGTGATTAGCGAGTTCAGCTTCAATGAATTTATCAGAATATTGCAATCTGAAAACCTAGAAAGAAATTATTATTTTTTAACGTAAAATTTTTTATGTTCTGACATAGTATTATTTTTATTTTTAGTCAAAAGTGTTGGGGAAGGAGTATCTTTTTTTTCAATGCTCAGAGGCTTGGAAGGGGCCAAGTTCAATGGTTACTATCCCACCCAGAGAAGATATGTTTGTATCATCATGCCTGGCCATGTTGGTGAGGCAATAGTGCATTTCACTTCAGATGTAATCAATATACGATCTCAGCCATGGCAGGCATGGGACCCAAATGAAAGGGAATCCCTGACAGGATGCAGTTGGCCCTCTGTATCTATGGTTCCCCCATCCAAAGATTCAACCAACTGTGAATGGAAAATTAAACAAATTGAGTATGTAGTGCACATGCAGGTTTTTCTCTTTCTTTTTCTTTCCTTCCTTTTTTTGTGCTAGGGATCAAACTCAAGGCCTTGCATAAGCCTTTCTAAGCAAGCACTGTACTACTGAGCTATAACCCCAGCCCTGCCCTTCCCATCACTCCCTAAACAGTATAGTATAAACTTTACATAGTATTTACCTTCCATCAAGTAGTATAAGTAATCTAGAGATGATTTAAAAAGTATAAGGAGGATATAAGTTGTATGCAAAGACATGTCATTTTATATGAGACTTGAGCAGCTACGGCTTTTGGTGTCCTTGAGGATTCTGGAACCAATCCTCAGATGATTCCCAGGGATGACTACAGTACTCACCACCCACAGGTGCCCCTGGTCTCAGGCCCCTCTGGAGATGCCTTAGGTGTTCCTGAAAAATCAGGTATACATTGTTTCTGCTCTTGCTGAAAGAATCCATAAATCTTTCCAATTCACCCTAACCCATCTTGGGAGATTTCACCCACCCAAGTGGAGCAGTTTTTCTGGTTTGGTTGTGAATAAAATCTACCCTGCACTAGGTGTGACAGAATTCCTGGAAATACTTCCTTCTCCAAAGAAGACATGGATGCCCTTTTCTCCAACTACCATTCCTTCCTTGCCAGGGGCACCTTCTGTTCCCCCTTGGAATTACTATTTTCTGCTTTCATCAATGGAGGCTCTATCAAATAAAAGGTGCAGTTACCCTCTGAGGGCTTTTGACACATGTAAGAGTCAATCATTAAGGTTTCATGTACCTTAGGAAAGCTTTGTCTTCTACCAGGAATTCAAAATGTAAATGAATTTTCCAAGCCTCCCAACCTTCAAGCCTAAAATAAAATACAACATTTCTTTTAGTGAACCAACCCAGACTGTTTTTAATTTTAGTAGATAGGAATAATATCTTAAATGAAACAGTGTTAGCAAAAACAATAGTTATTTTTGTCTGAGTAATGCTGATGTGATGGCATTTTTTCCTCCTCAATTCTGGTCTGAGTTATAAGATAAATACGTGATGATATAAGTCTTAGGCAATGAATGAAGGCAGTTGACTTAGTCTGGCAAGATGTTCCTTACAGGTGAGCCTGGGACTTGTGCCAGCAATCAAAAGGATTGAAATTTAATGATTGCATCATCTAATGATGTCTTCTTTTTGGCTAGGACAGAGGCACCTTCTCCAGAATTTATTCAGAATACATTTGAATCATTCTAGCTATGTCACCTTGGGAAAATTACTTATTTTCTTTGTAGCTCTGTTTGTTCATGTACAATATAATGTCTATCCTATTGGCTTATTAAAGAAGTTGACATATGGAAAGCATTCAGATTACCTGATAATAGTAAAGTCTATGTAAGTATTAACTATTATTTTGATTGCTATTGCTAAAATTTTTTAATTTATATAGAAAAACTGGAGAGATTTTATCTTTATTCTCAATCCATGAAATAAACTAGGTAAATACAGTTTCCACTTAAAGAATTTTTAAACACATATCTTGTGTACTTAAGTATTTTCCAAATAATTATCTTAAATCAAATATAAACCTCTTCTGGAAATAATTTCTTTTTAGAAAAAAATAATGTTTTATAAAGAAATGACTTACCTTTGGAGAATGAAAATAGAGATAAAAATTGGAGGAACAAGGCTAGGGGTTTAGCTCAGTGGTTCCACCACCTGCCTTGCAAGTGCAAGGTACCGAATTCGATCCCCGGTACAAAAAAAAAAGAAATTGGAGGAACAAGCACAGAAATCTCTTGGTGAAACCTCTTCATCATTGCTTGGATCTTAAAGTTTTATTTTTCACTGACCTGAGTAGGTCAGTGGTAGGTAGTCACAGTAGGTAGTCACAGGTAAATAACTTGGAGATTTCTTACATTTATTTTTTATTTACCTCAGTAAATGTATTAAAACAAATGCTGCTTTTCTTTTTTTTAAGTTTATGAAATACCTTTTAGAAAAAAATTATTTCTGTTTTTAAAATTTTGTAGTCTTGGGACAAGGTTTCTGCCATGATAGCATATTGGTACTGGACTAGCTCTCTTAGAGTAACATACAGTACTACAAACCTGGTTAAAATATTGAAAATGATGTCTTCAGCTACTGGACTAGAGCCATCACCTGACTCTAATTCCTGGGAAAAGGGAAATGCAAGGAAAACCCTATGACCAGCGAGATTGTCTGCAGAGAGGCACCTTCCTGGCCCTGTGACAGAGCTGGGACCCAGAAGAAAACAGTGCTCTAACTGAACTCCAAGGACAAGAATTTTAGGAGGCAGAAGTGGCTGGAATTTGTGGTACAGGGAATGAGAGAGAGGAATGAGTGCTCTAGAAATCTCCAGAGCGTCCTTTTATATCTCTGGCTAAGAAAGAATCTGTAGGTATAGAGGGTGGTATTAGTGAGACTAAAGAAATCTACCAGGAAACTATCAGCTGAAAAATTACTGGGCTAGAGCATGGGCTACATGGAGTGAAGAGGAATTGTCTTGGACCATGCATAAAACATAATATAGTTAATATAACTACATAACAAAAGTGCCTTTAGGGCTGGAGATTTAACTCAGTGGTGCCACCACCTGCCTTGCAAGCGCAAGGTCCTGAGTTCAATCCCCGGTACCCCTCCCTCCAAAAAATTTCACCGGGGATTGAACTCGGGACCTTGTGCTTGCGAGGCAGGCGGCAGCACCACTGAGCTAAATCCCCAGACCCATTTAAAATATTTTAACTTATTAATTTTCAAAATAACACAAGCCCAAATTTAATAATTAAATAAGAAAACTTACATAACTAACAATAAATGCCTGTCTTCCTCAAACACACACACACACACACACACACACACACACACACTTAGGCTGAAAGCTATTACTGGTCATCTCTGTGTATTACTCACCAAGTCACACAAATGCACATAATGTTTGATACACATGAGTTTTGACTGACTGTGTGGCAGGCACAAGAAGCACAGATAGCACTGTGCCTTCCCCTACACAGCCTTCTGTTGTCACCGTCATACTTTGTGCTCAAGTTCCATACAATTTAATCACAAAAAAGCACTGAAAATTGCATGCTAATGTTAAACGTTTACCATCTTGTAGCTGTTCATGGCTTCACATAGCCTAAGGTTAGACATGACTGAACTAGCTTCACAGGGCCATTCAAGTTCTGCCCTTGAACCAGAGAGGAAAGACTTCCTTGGACAACTGGAGCATTCAGTAGAGACTCCAGAAAGTCCCTACTTTAAGACTGAGGCTAAATTACACTATGATATAGGTTCCTGCACACATGTCCCCCAAAGCATGAAAACAAGCCTCCAAAATCAACAGGATCTGCAGTAAATTAACCACTTGTAATTTTAAAAACCCAGTCCTCTTCAAACAAAGAGAACAAAAATTCATACACTTAATAAGATAGCACTCACAATAGAGCAAAAAAATAAAAATTCATGAGAATTGCAAGGAAACAGTAAAATGTAACCTATGACTAGGAGAAAATCAATCAATAAAAACAGACCCAGAGAGACAATGAAATTAATATATAAGAACTTCAAATTGTCTATAAGGAGATAATTAAGGGCTTAAGAAAAGCATGTACAGGGCCAGGGATTTAGCTCAGTGATTCTGCCACCTGCTTCACAAGTGCAAGGACCCGAGTTTGATCCCTGGCACCAAAAAAAGAAAAGCATGTACAAAATGAAGAAAGAAATGGACTACAAAAATTAGGCAAGTCAAACTTGTAGAACTGCAAGTTAAAATATCTGAAATGAAAAAGTCACTAGATGAACTTATTACATTGGATACTGCAGAAATAAAAAGGACTGAATTCGAAGACGGAGCAGTGGAAACTATCTAAACCATAGTAGAGTTAGAAAAAGGCATTTAGTAATAAACAGACAAACTTCAAATACATTAGGTTCGATGAAAGAAGCCAGACAAAAAAGAACCGATATTTTGTTATTCCACTTATATGAAATGTTGGAAAAGGCACAATATAGAAACAGAAAGTTGATGAGTAGTTGGGTAGGGCTGGGGTTACAAAAGGGGAGTAGCTACAGACAGGCACAAGATTCCTTTTGGGGCATATTTAAAAGGTTCTAAAGGTAAATTGTGGTAATGGTTATATACCTCTATAAATCTAAAATTGTTTGAGTAAGCTGTACATATAGTGAGTTTTATGATATTTAAATTATAGTTAAATAAAGTTTTTTTAAAACACATACAAGGGGTTATCAAAATGTAGAGTGAATGTTTACCTTTTAAAAATTTATTACAGTAAAAGACACATTGCCGTTAATTCTCCAGACACTCTCCCTCACTTCAGATGTACTTATCCCATTGTTCTTCCCATTTCTGAAACAGTTCTGGAGGTTTTTTGTGAGTGTTTTTACAAGGTGTGATAAAAATATGGTGAGTGCTACTGCCAAATGCTATCCAATGGAAATGCAGGTTCTTAAAACATTACTGCGTATCCTCTTCTACCTTATTGACTGGATCTGGCACTGTATGACTCCTGGCTCTTCCCCCAAATCAAAATGACCATGAAAAGTGAATATTTTAAAAGGATTCAGGGCACAGAAGCAGCTCTGCTAGTGCATGACATGAAAGAGAACTTCCAGAACTACTTCAGAAAGTGACAAGAAGGATGGGACCAGTGTGTTCAAAAAGAGGGGATTGATGGCAATGGATATTTTACTTGTAATAAATTTTTAAAAAATTAAACATTCACCATATTTTCTGATGATGTACACTGCCCAAGAAACAATATGAAGTGTCTAACCTACTTTGATTAGAATCCAAGAAAATATAAGTAAGAAAAGAGATTAATTTGGAAAAACAACACTGAAAAATTTCTAGATTTGGAAAACCAACACAAAGGTATATATAACAATGTCAAATTGTGTAAAGAAATTGCTATTAAGAAAAAACAAAATCAGCCAGAGGAAAGAGGATACATTAAATCAGAAGTACAAAATTGAAAATAATTATTGACATATCATAAGAACTGATGCAAACAAACATTCAAAATGAAAGTAAATAAATCTTCAGAAAAGATACCAACTGTACTACCAAAAATGTTTAAAGAAGTTCTTCAGATTGAAGGAAAGTAATTCAAATAAAAATCCAAGTATATACAGAGTAATATAGAATACCCTAGATGGTTAATATGTGGTGCAATTAAGATACATTTTACCACTTTTAATTGTTTAAACAATACTTGATTTTCTAAACCAAAACAATATCAATATTTTTCAAGATGTATCACATTTTTAGAAACAAAATTAATAGAAAAAGATGTGGAAGCTAAGTGGGAAATGTACTATTGCAAGATGGGTTCTTGCAATACATGTAGAGTTGTATAATCTTATGTGAAGATAGGGTGTGATGGCTAAGGGTATGTACTATAACCCTTAGAGCAATCACTGAAGGAAATAGAAGTAATAGCTATAGCTAGTAAACCAACTGAGGAGTATTGTTGCTTGTACAATTCTGAAGATATTAAAACAACTTAGTTTTATACTTCAAAGAGATTAATTTTATAATATGAGATAGCTAGCTCAGTAGATCTGTAATTTAAAAACATGGAAAATATATTATGAAAACTCTAATTATAAGAAACCCAGAACAACTATATTAACATCAGGTAAAGTAGTCTTCAGCACAAGAAGTATTGCCAAAAATATTGACATATTTTACATAATGAATAGAGGATAACTTCCTCTAAAAGATATATCAGTGCTAAATATAAATGTATTTAGTTACACAGCTCTAAAATATATAAAGCAAAATGACATAATGAAAATGATAGACAAATTTAACTTATAATTGTTGATTTCAACTTTCTTTTCTCAGTAATTGATACGAGTAGATAGAAAATCATTGATAGAAACATAACTATCACTGTCAATTTGACACAATTGAAATTTATAGAACATTTCACCTAACAAGTACACATTTTTTGAAATGTACATGAAATATCTATGAAGAAAAATTATATGTAGGGCTATAAAATTCATTTTCTTTTTGGAGACAGGGTCTCACTATGCAGTTCAGTCTGACCTTGAACTCATTATGTAGCCCAGACTGGGTTTGAATTCATGGTGATCCTCCTGCCTCAGTCTCCAAAGTGCTGGGATTGCAGGCGTGTACCACCATGCCCAGCCAAAATTCATTTTAATAAATTTAAAAGGATTACAATCATGTGGGGCATTTTTCAATCAAAATAAAATTAAATTAGAAGATAACTAATTAAAATCTCAAGAATTCCCCAAATATTTGGAAACAAACAAACAAAAAAACATGCCAGTGCTGAGGCTATAGCTCAATGGTAGATCATGTGTTTAGCATACTCTAGTCTCTTGGTTCAGTCCACAGCACCAAAAACAAAACAAAAAAACAGCAACAATACAAACAAACAAATATGCTAAATGAACATCATTTAAAAAGGAAATAGAAAGTACTAAATATTTTAAACAAAATGATAAAAATACAATATATCAAGATTTGTGGGATTTGCAATGAGTAGAAGGAAAGTTACAGCTTTAAATACTTATATAGAAGAGAAGAAAAATCTTTTATTTCAAATACAAGATTGTACCTCAAGAAACTATAAGAAGGAGAGTAAATTAAGCCAAAAATAGAGGGGAAAATAACAGAGGAAATCTGTGAAATAAAAGCAGGGCAAACAATATAGAAAAAAAATCAATGAAATTTAAAATTGGTTCTTTCAAAAAAAAAGATGAATAAGTCTATTAATTGTATATGTAATAGACATGAATTAAAGTATGGCATTAATATTGGTAAATAGAAGAGTAAAAAGTTAAGATAAAAAAGAGTAAAGGCATATATAAAGAGAAAGATGTTTATATTTTTGTGTTAATATACATGGAATATATGTGTGTGATCCCTGGAATTCCTGCCCCCAGTATAAAAACGTTGTTTAATCCTCTCCCTTGGAGTATGAGAAGGACTTGTAAGAAGATGTGAGTTTTGCTCCTGTTTTTTGTGGTACATTATACAAAACTTTATTGCAGCTCTCTGGACAGAGACTGTCCTCTGCTTTGAGGAAGGAAGCTACCATGTTGTGAGAAGGTCACAGAAGGCCTGATGCTGGCCTTTAAAAGGAGAAAATAAGCTCCCATGGACAGCCAGAAAGAAAACAATGATTTCAGTCCTACAACCACAAGGAACTGAATTCTGACATCAGCCAGCCTGAGCTTGGAAGGAACCTGAGAGATGAGAATACAGCCTGGCTAGCACTTGATTTTTTTTTGCTGGGATCCGGAGCAGAGATCATTAGAGCCATGCCTACACTTGTAACCTACAGAAAAGGTCAGATAATAAGTGTATGTTGTTTTATTCTGCTAAATCTGTAGTGATTTGTTATGTAGCAGTGACAGACTGACACGATGTCTCCCTTTGTACTTTCCCTGCCCTAGCCCTGGTGTCAGCCATTTTTTTCAAGGAGTCCTTCCAACAGTGAGAAGCATGGCTATAATTCTATATCTATGAGGGAACACAAAACAAACCCAAATTGAGGTAAATTTTAAAAAATAACTGACCAATCCTCTTCAAAAGAGTCAAAGACAAAGAAGAAAGTTTGCAGGACTATTAGAGGCTAAAGGAAAATGAACAGATAGGACAGTTAGCACAGAGCACAATCTTGAATTCTTAGGCCCAGACAAGAACGATATTATCATATCTATATTAGTTTCTTAATTTTGGTAACTGTAGTATAGAGAATGTGCTTGGTTTGAGTAAATATATAATTTGGTATTTAGAGATTTTTTTTTTTTTGGTACTGGGGATCGAACTCAGGACCTTGGGCTTGTGAGGCAGGCGGCAGAACCACTGAGCTAAATCCCCGGCCCTGGTATTTAAAGATATTTATTTATTTATTTATTTAGGTACCGGGGATCAAACTCGGGACCTTGCACTTGCGCAGCAGGCGGTGGAGCCACTGAGCTAAATCCCCAGCCCTATTTGAAGATTTTAAAAAACCATCGTAGGTCACCATATTGACAAAATGTAGAAGAAAAATCATATTTACTTCCACCTGTCCAAGCAAGGCATTTGATAAAATCCATACCTATTGATGATAAAATAAAAAGAGCAAAATCCACAAGGTCTTTGCAAATCAGGAATGATAAGAATTCTTGATATGATAAAAGGTTCTATAACAACCCTACAGCTAATATTCCATTTAATAGTTAAAACACTGAACTCATTCCTCCTAAGACCCAGAACAAGGCAAAGATACCTACCCTTATCAGTTCTTCTCAGCAAAGTCCTGGAGGCAAGAGAAAAATAAAGAACGTAGAGGTGAAAGGGAAGTACTAGGACTGTCTTTATCACAGACAAACATATTGTGCACATATTAAATCTTAAAAAATCTTCCATTAAACTACTAGAACTAATAAATGAAATGAGCATGTTTTAGGACAAATGTGAATATCTGAAAGTCAACTGTATTTCTATATACCAACAACAAACAAGTAAAATTTGAAAAAAGTTAAAAATAACATTTACCACTGGACCAAAAGCCAGAAGTACTTGAGTTTGTTTGTTGTTTCAGTTCTGGAAACCCAAGGTCTCATATGTGCTAGGCAAGTGCTCTCCTACAAAGTCACACATCCAGTGCTGGGATGTACTTCATAAAAATATATACAAGATCCATGGACTCAAAACTACAAAATGTTACCAAGGGAAATGAAAGAATAATTAAATGAAGGCACATCACTGTGGTTTAAGTATTGGAAGACTTGGTGTTGGGTACGAACGGTGTCCCAGGGAGCTGTCCCGTCTCTGTTGTCAGAATGTGACGATGTTTGACGGCCTTTCCCACAGGTAAGTATGCTCAAGATCAGGCACTGTGGAGTAGGGTTGTCTGTGGCAGAGCTGATTAGATAAGACAGTGTAATTATATCAGGGACCAAAAAAAGAACAGTAGCATTTTTTGCACCCTTTTCTAAAAAATGAATTTATTTAGGCACCTGGAATCGAACTCAGGACCTTGTGCTTGCCAGGCAGGCGCAGTGGCACTGAGCTACATCCCTGGCCCATGAATCTATTTTTTGATACAGGGCATTGAACCACACTGAGCTTCATCCCCAGCTCCTTTTTCATCTTTTATTTTGAGAAAGGATCTCCCAAAGCCAGTCATTAAGATGCCCAGGCTGGGCTTGAACTCAAGATGCTGTTGTCTTAGCCTCCCAGAATGCTAAGATTATAGGCATGGGCCATCATTCCTGGCTCTAAACAATGAATTTTTAAAATGAAGCAAAGTATAAATGAGCTCAAGAGAGGAAAGACAGAAAATTCCTCATCATTTTTAACTGTTTTATCTCAATAAAAACAATGAATATGAAGTGGGAAGGAAAAGAAAAAGTAAGAAAATGAGAGGTTGGAAAACTATATAGAAGATCACAATTTCCTTCTCAACATGTCATTAAGAATGTTGGCAAGCAGTCATTTTCATCTGTCAAAAAAAGTAAGTAGAACAGCTCACTCAGGCAAGGAGAAGGCAAGATTAGTAAGTCTAATCTGCCAATCAATGATTGCTGGGGTATGTTTAGAGAAATATATGTAAGAAAGACTTCAAGTGGAAATATTTGTATTTGTAATAAATTTTAAAATCAGGTTTTGAAATATTCTGTTTTTCTTAAAATATGACATTTAACAAGCTGGAATTATATTTTCATTTTTTGGTTTTTAGAGAAAATTTACACTGGCCATGAAAATAGAACAAGAGGCTAGTAAATGAGTTACTTCACCCTCTGAAGAATACTTTTAGTATTCTCAGCCTTATATGTCATGAGCACAGATACGGCATCGTTACTTCAGGCAGGAAGTAGTGTGTGTGATATGTGACATACATGTGGTGTAATAGAAAAATATGGTGAATACTTAAATGGAAAAATTTTTAGAGTAAAAGGCACTGTCAGGGCTCCCTCAATGGCCACAATCTATCCAAAATGTTTACCGATCGTGGTCATTTTGACTTTGGAGAACAGCCAGAAGTCCAGATCTTAGGAATAAGGTGGATGAGCACACACCATAATGTTTTTACAAGCCTGCTTTTTTGTGGGATGGCACCAGGCAGCAGCAATCACTATATTTTTTTATCATACCTCATGAAGACGCTCATGAAAGAGTACTTCCAGAACTGCTTTAGAAAGTGGAAAGAACAATGGGATATATGTTTGAAATGAAGGGGAATATCTGGAGGGGGATTGGTGGTAATGTGTCTTTTACTGTAATAAATTAATTTTTAATTTAAATATTCACTGAATAGTTCTGTCACACCTCAGATATATGTCATCAAACTAAACTTCATCTAAGTGAGCTTAAAGCCAAGGATTTTATAAAACAGTACCATGTGTTGGAGTCTGTGAGGAAAAAGAAAATATTTGAAGCATTAAAAGAAGACATGAGGGGGTGCCAGGGATTTAGCTCAGTGGTTCCACCGCCTGGCCTGCAAGCGCAAGGTCCCGAGTTTGATCCCCGGTACCAAAAAAAAAAAAGAAGAAGAAGAAGACGACGACGACGACGACGACGAAGACGACGACGACGAAGAAGAAGACATGAGGAAAAGCCTCCTACTTCAGGATTTGGCAGTTTGAAGACATTACTGTGGATTCTTGGACACTCCTGCTATGGAGTGATGGGATCTGTTTCCTCCACTTGAATCTAAGTGATCTGTGGCTGCTTTAGACAATAGAAAATGTCAGGCATGAGGTTGTGTGACTGCAGAGGCCAAGACAATGCCTCTGCCCAGATCTCTGGAACACTGATTCTCAGAGCAGCCACGATTGAAGACCAGCACCACTGCACTGGCAAGGCCACACACAGATTCTCCAGCCGGCAGTCCCACCTGCATCCTGCCTTCTGGCTGTCCTCTTCCAAAATGCTAGTTCCATATGCAGAGCTGTCTGGAACCTTCAGACCATTAGCTGAACACACCCCGACTGACCTCCATGTGGAAAAGAAAACTCCCCTAGTCACACCCTGCCCAAATGTGGGACTCTCCAAATGATGAGATATAACAGTTTGTGTCTTGAGCTACACAATTAGATGGTGGTTTAACATCTAAAGAGTGAGCCATTTTAGAATGAATGATATAATTACTTTTTGACAAAGAATATAACTGTTACTCCTTAATAATGAGTAAAGGCAAATGATATAGCAAAATATTACAGCAATAAACTGAATCTGTTTTCTTTTTTTTAATGTGGTTTCAGGATGCCTAAGGCTATCTAAGGGATACCTTGAATCTATAAGCAGAGTAAACTGAGGAGAAAATAAAAAAGTACAGTAGAATTTCTTAACATAACATGTAACCAAATGAAACATCCATGTATCCAAAACTCTAGAAAGCAAGAAGTTAAGCAGCAGATTGTAAATTGTCTGCATAAATTCTTCTGCTTTTATGAAAGAGTAACAAGTAAACAAGCTGATATCATCATTTTAATGAAAAATACCAAACCATGTCAGGCCTTATCACTGTGAAATAGTTGTTTTAGGACCCTTGTTTTAGAAGAAAGGTACCAGAAAGGTATTTATATGACTGACTGAAAAACAACACAAACCTAGAAACATAGCCATACCTTGCACATCCATAGTATTGCATATTAGCAAAAAACGTTCACATCACAAAAACATCTATAAGATTCTGAGAGTCAAAAGGAACTAATAGGGATGATCAGAATAATCCCCAG
Source organism: Heterocephalus glaber (assembly GCF_000247695.1). The sequence goes on along the minus strand of NW_004624787.1, from coordinate 6,045,107 downwards.
AAATATTCTGACATAGGACTCCCCCCCAGACCCAGTTCTTGGAATCAAACCCAGGGCTTTATAAATGTTAGGCAAGCAGTCTACCCCCTGGGCTACATTCCCAGTCTGAACATATTTTTTTCTAATCCTTTGAACTGCAGTCACCCCTCTTCTCAGACTATCCATTTGTTTATCTTTCTGTTCAAATATGATGTTGAATCCACTGAAACTAATTTTTATTTGTTGAACTTGGCTTCTTGATAAGAAATGCAATGCTTACGTCAATGCACATGTGAAACCTACTGATGTCTTGCCATTAAAGCAACTCAAGTTAACTAAATATAGGAATAACTAGAGCTAAAAGCCAAAAGATAAAACCGTGTGGTATTTTTATGTTAATTAGAAAATTGAAAAAGCAGGGCACACAAAACTCATTTCTGTTTTGGCTAAATATAATAGTGTGGATCAAAACAGCTCCACTCTGAAACAAACTGCCTAACATGTAGAAGAGGTGTTGTAAATAATTGCAGCATTGAATTGATTATAAATAAGTTACATGTTCCAAAATCTGATTAAAAAGCTACTGAGATGCCAATATTATAACTCTCCCTTCCAAAACAATCATAAATTTTTTTTTTTTTTTGGTTCCAGGGATCGAACTCTGGTCCTTGTGTTTGCAAGGCAAGCAACGGAACCACTGAGCTAAATCCCCGGCCCAACAATCATAAATTTTACTAATGGAGTTTAGTTAAGAAAGCTAGTTATCACATTTTATATTTAGGTTGAGGCTACCTAGAATGGATATGATTGATATTGCTTAATAATGATAGGAAATGTCTCAGAATGTATGAGAACACATGTGTTCTCAATTGTTAAAAATTAAGCTTAAATTTGGGGTTAGTCCACTCAAGATATTGCTATGGTTTGGATATGGTTTAAATATGTCCCACCAAGGGCCAGGGATTTAGCTTAGTGGTGCCATGCCAGTGTCAAAAGTGCAAAGGCCTGAGTTTGATCTCTGGTACTGGAAAAAAAAAAGAAATTAATAAATATGTCCCCCAAAAGGTTCATGTGCTGAAAGCTTGGACTCCAGTCTAGGAGCACTAGGAGCTGGTGGAGCCTTTAAAAGGTGGGGCCTAGTGCGAGGTTAGTAGGTCACTGGGGTCACTGGGGGGTCATTGGGGTTCTGCCCTAGGAAAGGATTACAATAGTTCTTGTAAAGTACTCAATCTCAAGTATTTTGTTATAGCAACAGAAAACAGACTAATACTGATGTTACCAACATCATGGGTCTTTCCTCCAAAGTCATGATCTTTTAGAGACATGGGAACAGAAGAGAGATGTTGGAGAGTCCTTGGGCTTACAAAGCATCATGAAATGTCCTTGACCCAAGAAGCATACCAAGACTGACTCAAAGATAATAGCTTTCAAACAATGTTACAGGCAAGGCCTACTAATAGTACCACATTTTCTGTAGCCCCCTTCCAAAACCTCTCAGCTTATCACCCAAGAATCTCATAATAAATAACTGACAGAGGGAAGAGCTTGTGATAACCGATTTTCTAGGGCCTCTAAGCATTTTTCTGGAACTCACTGATGCACATGCCTGGCAATGAAGTCATTCCAACAGCTTCAAACATCCCAAGATTCCCTCATTTTAGATGTGTGAAAGTTGTCAGCATCAAAATTGATTCACTTTTATCAACCCTAACAAAAATGAGTAAATGCAAAAAGTCAAGTAATATGAATAAAGAGTTCATGTACAATTGCTTGATAGTGACTATCACACAAAAACTCTACCAGAGCCAAAATCTTGTGAAAAGACCACTGCAATGTTACACAAAAAAACTTCTGCAAGAACATTTGCCCAACAACTGTCTGTGAACCTAAAACAGACACCTCTGTTAGTATTAATTCTTATGCACAAGAATTATTGCTTCAGAATGTCTTATGAAATACTCCTCTTTTTGGCCTTGAAAACTTACCCTTGCATCAACCCCTTTGAATACATTCAAATTTTACTACAGCATTCATATGCCCATCACAGTGTTTCTGTATCCCACATAAATTCTCTGTTATTTAGAGAATCTCTTCCTTTTTTTGGTTGGCAGATGAAAACATTTACAGGCAGTCCTCAATTTATGATTTTTCCCACATTATTATGTTGAGAAAGTAGTACATTCGGTAGAAACCATAATTTAATGTATATTAATCATATGTCAATGGCCAGTAAACACACAGCCATTCTATTCTTTATTTTTAGTATGGTATTGAATAAATTATATAAGATATTCAACACTTTATTATAAAATACGTTTTGTGTTAGATGAGTTCATCCAACTGTAGGCTAACATAAGTGCTCTGAGAACATTTAAGGTAAGGTAGGCTAAGCAATGATTTGGATTAGATATATTATGTCTGTATTTTTAAAAAATTATCAATTTTATTAGTACATATTTGCAGTAAACAATGATTGTGTTCATTATAGGGAGTTTTTACATGTATTTTCTTCTCCTTTTTTTTTTTTTGTACCAGGGATCGAACTCAGGACCTTGTGCTTGTGAGGCAGGCGTTCTTCTTTTTGAGACAGGGTCTCACTATGTAGTACAGGCTGGCCTTGAATATACTATGTAGCTCAGGCTGGCCTCGAACTTATAGTGATCCTCCTGCCTCAACCTCCTGAGTGCTGGGATTACAGGAGTGGGCCTCCATGCCCTGCTTGTACATGTATTTTAATTTAAGATATTTTCAACTTATGATTGATTTATCAGGCTGTAACCACATTGTAGGTCAAAAGCCATCTTTATTAAATAGGGGAATAGGAGCCTTATGAAATTACAGTCTTTCAGGGGTTCTGTAGACTTTTATTTAAGACAAAGAAAACTGGGAAATAAGAATAGATCAGATGATTTTAAAGCCTTCTGACCATTAACTCAGATTTCTTTAACTCTAATTTAACATTAGGCCTATAATCAGAATGAGTATCCAGCAATTACTCTTATTTAAGCAAATTTCATTATTTTATTTCTTTACTCTTCATTTTTTACTCAATATCTAAAATCCAATACCATTGGAAATTCCTAGCAAAAGATGACTGGCCCAGGACAGTGCAGGACTCCCTAAGACCTATCTCAGGGTAGCCAGAGCCAGCCTGAAGAATTGTCCTTTTTGTGCTACAATCTCCTCTTAGGAGCACTCTCTGACCATTTACTTTCATCACTGTCACTGCAGAGAAGACGACACCAGGAAAGAGCAACACTATCTTCCATGTACAGTGATTTTGGAATACCCAAGAGAGAGAGGCATTTAGTCCCAATCTTTTTAATACAAAGGAGTAAGAGTTCCCTGACCCTTTATAAACCAACCCTAACACTGGTACTTTTCATAGTTATACCCGCACCAAATTTTCTATACCTTTTGCTATAGACTAAGATAACATCCCATTAAAAATCTTTATGAAGTCCTATTACCTATGCTTACATAAGAAATCATGATATTACAGAATATCAAAGAAATAAATTGTAAGAGCACTATTTCAAGAGAGATGACGTCAGAATTAAAGAAAATGTTTCTAGGATTTTTGACTGGCAGCATTCTGACATGAAGGCCTATTTTAAAGTGTGTACCATGTGTTTATAAACCACATGGCAATATTTACATGGTAGATGTGTAACAACACATATTCTCTGAACTTCTTAATGATAGGGAATGCAAATGCCCTAAGCCACTTCACAATATGATTTAAAAGTTACAGGGCTGGGGATTTAGCTCAGTGGTTCCGCCACCTGCCTCGCAAGCACTAGGTCCTGACTTTGATTTCCGGTACAGAAAAAAGAAAAGTTACAAATAAATTTTTAAATGATTTTTTCACAAGCACTGTTGGCATTTAACAGAAATAGCATTTTAAAGAATTTAGATAGTGTGTGTTTTAGAGGTTATATGTTTTCCAGAAAGGAAAGAGAGCCCTGGACAAACACAAGTGCCCTCCTGACCATCTATGATTTTTATCCCCAGGAGAGATACTGGTCACTGTATTCAATTGGGATGTTACTCCCTTCCTTTCTAATTTTGTTGATTATTGTTAATAAACTAACCATGGCCAATTAGTTGTGTCTTTACAAAGTGGTTCTCATTTCCCCTAACACCTGAAGGCGCTGCTATAAGTGGTAAGCCAAAAATTGGGTGTTGAACAAAGCACTGTCTCATGGGAAGGATGATACCATCAAGAACAAATCCCTGAAGACTTGATTTTCATAGTAGTACAGTTATTTGCGGAAGTTCAATAAGAACCACTCTTGCTCTTACCAGAGAAAACTGGGCAAATCATTTGTGCAACTGAGATTTTCCTTGGCATGTTATACCTGAGGTTGATTCTCTGCTCTTAAGAAAACAGCCTACAACCATGGAACAAAAGTTTGCTGTCTATGTGGAATCAATGCCAACCAAAAGAGAGGTAAAAATATTTTATGGTACTGGCTGCATACCTTTTTTGAGTTTATTGCATACACTTCTTAAAATTATTCCAATTAAAAGATAAGGCCAAAGTATAAAAAATTAAAATATAGGAAGTATAGTTCAAATAATTAGTGATAATTAATAAAACCTACTATTAGTGCCTAGATAATTGCTCATATAAGCAAGTGGTGGTTATGAAATAATCTAATAGTTATACACTTTAAAAATAACGAAGTAATAAGAATACACATACAAAACATAAATTAACATTAACACTTGGAATTTAAAGACTCGGATAATCCTACCAAAAGGAAAAAAAAAGGAGTGGAGATACAAAAAAAGAATAAAAATATATAAAATTACCTATTTAGTCATTGGTAGGATGTATGTAGATATATGTCCAACCTGGTGTTCAAAAAATTTAAGTGTAATTATAGTTCCCTTTGACACTTTAATAAATTATCATAAACTTGGTGGGTTAAAACAACTAAAAGTATATTCTCTCACAGTTCTAGAGGCCTGAGCTGGAAAGGACTGGTATTACCTCATTGGTGGAGCTGGCCTCCTCCATTCTCCAGAGAAGAGCCTATCTTTCAGTTTATGTGGCGGCTGGCATTAGGTTGGGGCTACATCATGCCAATTCCTCCTTCCATGGTTGAACTCCTCCTATAATCCCTCCTCTATGGGAGGCTGAACCAGGAGGATCACAAATTTTAGGCCAGCCTGGACAATTTTGGGAGAACCTGTGACAGAATAAAAGGGGCTGAGGGCATAACTCTGCACTGGATGGTTGCCTAGCAGGCTGAGGCCTTGGGTTCAGGTCTTCAAATACCACATACACACACACACACACACACACACACACACACACACACACATGCACGCACCCAGATAAGATCACTGCTGCACCTGGCTAATCCCAGTGATGTTGTTTGTAGTATTTTTGTGATTTCCAAAATTTAAAAATATATATACACTCTATAAAGATTTACTCTCTACTGGATATGAATTTCCTTTGAATATTTTTATTATTGGTCAATTGAAATGTACAATCACAAATGGTGAAAAAATTTAGAGAGGACATAATGAGATTCAACATAAAATGTATATATATACTGATTAACGTATACAGTTGCTTTTTGTGGGGTGGGGCTGGGTGGTTAGGGAGAACTGATCCAGAGGAAGAGGAAGGAAATAGAGGCAGACTTTTATGGAAAAGAAGAAATTTAAAAGGACTTAGGTAACAGATGGGAAAATCATAGGTAATACCTATTAGAAGAGTGATGTTTTAAGTTAATGATAAGTAAATAAATGCATTTCCTTAGGGGACTTATACACATATAATTATGTATGTTCAGGCATACCATGTATTATGTGGTAATAGAAACAGAATACTAAATTAGTGGATTTATGAGAACATATCTTGGTCAATTAGATGTATAAAGACATTGGCAGAATAAGAAGGAAGCAACGGAATGTTTACAATCAGCAACCACAAAAATGAGACAGGGTTCATTGAACTGAAACAAAGGATTCTTTGCTAACACTTAACTATTTATATACTACTTCCAGTTCCCCCAAGATTTAGTCAGGACTAGATTCAGCTTCAAATAATGGAATCCACAAACTGTTAATTTAAATGTGATAAAAGTAGTAATTTTCTTGTAGAAAATTTTCTTGTAGAGTTCTGGCCAGATGGTCCAGAGTCAAACATTCCATTGTAACAGAAACCTGGAATCTTTCGCTTTTCAATTTGGATGTAGCCTTTACCTTATAGTACACAGTGGTTATAACTGATTACAAACCACCAAAAGGGGAAGGGAAGGAAGGGGACCCAAAGGGTGCTTGGGAGGTGTCTGTTGAGCAAGGACCCGGACAGTGTCATACTGCAATTCCTCCCAGGTCCCTTGAACATAGGACTAAACTTAGCTCCCAGGGATGCTCAGAAGTGCTCTATTTTTTTTTTTCTTTTTATTCATTAGGGTTAGTGGTACATTTTTGGTACATAATATGACATATTATATAATATGTCATATTATGTAACATATATAATATGACATTCATCATTGGGAATTTGCGTCTTTTTTTTTTTTTTTCGGTACTGGGGATCAAACTCAGGACCTTGTGCTTGCGAGACAGGCGCCAGAACCACTGAGCTAAATCCCCGGCCCGGGAATTTGTGTCTTTAAATGTCATGCCTTGGTTCTAATTTTTTTCCCCATTCCAAAAGAGAAATGCTCTATTCTTGATTGCCAGGGACTCCACCAAACATGTCATTGTTGAGAAAGAGAAGAAGCCTCCTGAGGGGCACATGGGGTTCCTATGAACACTACCTGAATAGCAGCCTTTGGAACCACCAAGAAAATGCTATGACTGCTGACTGAAGCTTATCCATACAAAACATTACAACCAGAAAAGGCATGTGCGCATGACAGGACTGCTAATTAATGGTAGAGCAGTAAGTAGTATCGGAAGACCCAGTGGGAAAAAGGATTATGGTGACATGTGGGAGGCCTTTGAATAGTGCAGCCTGTGTGATGAGCTGAAAAAGGCTTACATAACAAGGAATAAGGATGCCGAGTTAGCCCGCCCAAGAACACTTGACTACTACATAGTAGTGTTAGCTGAGTGTTCTAGTGTTACACCATGGTGGCATATGCCTGTAATCTCAGGATTTTGGGAGCCTGAGACAGAAGAATCACAAGTTTAACCATAGCCTGGAAAATTTACTGAGACCCTGTTTCAAAGTAAAAATAAAAAGGAGCTGGGGATGGTAGCTCACCGTGAAGGCCTTGGGTTAAATGCCCAGTACTGAAAAAGGAAGTACAGTTGTATTTGAAGTGTGCTCTGTAGACCAGCAACAGCAACTTCTGAAACCTTGCCAGAAATGCAAATCTTTGGCACCAGCCAGAACTAATGAATCAGAGTTTCCAAGGGGGCCAGAGACAGGAGTCTGCAGTCCAGGTGATTTTAAAGTGCTAAAAGCAGCACTGCATAGATGAAGGTAAATCCAGAAGTTTTTAAATCCACCTGTTTCTTTGGTACTGTAACTATTTCTGGCCTTACAGAAAATATTAGAAGGAGCTGGATTCAGAGGTCAGCATTAGTAGAATAAAAATGTGGTATTTGTAAAAGTAATGATTAATTCTTTCCTATACACTCACAAATACAAATATTTATATAGAGAGATGCCCTGCCATCAGACTTGATGTAGAAAGCTTAGACACATTCTTATTAAATCACAAATAAAGTAAGTATACAATTGTTATTGTTTAATAGCCTTTCCAGAGTTGGCCAGTGTAATCTATCCACCAAATAAATACTGAAAAAGATGTTTTAATCATTTTTTTAATATGGAGAATACAAATGCGTGCATTTTATTTTACTTTATTTTTATTTTAATTTTTTGGTACCAGGGATCAAACTCGAGTCCCTGCACTTGCGCAGCAGGTGGCAAAACCACTGAGCTAAATCCCTGGCCCATTAATCATTATTTATAAATGATACAATTCTATTTTTAGAGAAATAAATTTTCTTTTAAAAATATTATTAATTTTATTGGTACATTTTAGGTATACAATATAATGGCATTCGTCATTGGGAATTTGCACTTTACATATTCTACCTTGGTTTTTATTTTTTCCCCATTCCCCTGCCCTCCCTTCAACCCCTCCAACCCTCCCTATTTACAAAGACTTTGTTTCCAGCCAAGGATTTAGCTCAGTGGTTTTGGCGCCTGCCTTGAAACCACAAGGACCCGAGTTTGATCCCCGGTACCAAAAAAAAAGACTTTATTTCCATTTTTTTTTCATTTTCCCATATTAATTCCAGTCCCTTCTTTCCTTTCCCCTATCATTCCCACTTTCCCTTTGCCCCTTTTCTTACTATTTCACATTATCTATTATACCTTTTAGTTCTTATTTACACTTTCAGTGTCTCACACCAAACTATTTGGTATTTACACATGTGTGTCCTATTTATTTCACTTAAGAGTGTTGTCTCAATGTGCATTCACTTAGCTTTAAATATCTCTAATTTCTCATTCTTTATGGCTGAGTAGTACTCCATTTTATAGAAAAGCCACATTTTCTTTATCCAGTCTCCAGCTGATGGGCACTTGGGCTGCTTCCAAGTTTTAGCTATTACAAACTGTGCTGCTACAAACACGGCTGCACATATATTGCTGTGGTATGATTCTTTTGATTCTTTTGGCAAGATACCCAGCAGGGGAATAGCTGGGTCAAATGAGACTTCCAGTCCGAGTTCTTTGAGGTATCTCCATACTGATTTCCACAGTGGTTGCACCAGTCTACACTCCCACCAGCAGTGGAGCAGGGTTCCTCTTTCCCCACAGCCTAGCCAGCATTTGTTATTGGTTGATTTCATGATAGCAGCCATTCTTTTCTGGGGTGAGGTGGAATCTCAGCTTTGTTTTCATTTGCATCTCTCGAATGACTAGTGATGTTGAAGATTTTTTCATATGTTTATTTGCTATTCCTACTTCTTTCTCTGAGAAATGTCTGTTCATTTCAGATGCCCATTTTTGGATTGGGTCTGGTGGTTTCTCTTGCAGTGCAGAAGCTTTTTAGTAAGAAGAGATCCCACTTGTTGATTGTTTGTGCTAGTTTATGGGCAACTGAGGTTTTGTTGATAAAATCTTTTCCTACACCAATGTCTTCCAGAGTTCTACCTAAGCTCTCTTCCAGCCAGTTTAGTGTTTCTGTTTTAATATTTAGATCTTTAATCCAGTTTGATTTTAGTTTGGTGCATGGTGAGAGATATAAGTCTAGTTTTAATCTTTGGCAAGTTGAAACCCAAGTTTTCCAGCACCACTTATTAAAGAGGTTATCTTTCTTCCAATCCAGATGTTTGGCTCCTTTGTCGAAAATGAAGTGGCTGAGTGTGTCTGGAGTTGTTTCTGCATCTTCTAATCTATTCCACTGATACTTAAGTCTGTTTCTTTGCCAGTACCATGCTGTTTTTAAAAAAAATCACAGTAGCTTTGTAGTATAGTTTCAAGTTGGGGACTGTGATACCCCTGCCGTGTCTCTGTTGCCTAGAAGTGCTTTTGCTATTCTAGGTCTCTTCTGGTTCCAAATGAATTTTGGGATTGTTTTCTCAAGGTCTGTGAAGTATGCTGCTGGAATTTCAATTAGGAATTTCAATTCATTGAATCTATGTAGCATTTTTGGAAGTATGGCCATTTTCATTATGTTGGTTCTTCCTATCCAGGAGCAAGGGATGTCTTTCCATTTTCTGACATCATCTTCAATCTCTTTTTTCAAAGTGCTATAGATTTTAGAGTAGAGGTCTTTGATTTCTTTTGTTAGGTTGATTACTAGGTATTTCAGTTTTTGGAATGCTATTGTGAAAGGAATTTTTTGCCCCATTTCTCTCTCAGTGAGTCTGTTGTTGGGGTACAGAAAAGCTATTGATTTTTATGTGTTGACTTTGTGTTCAGCTACTTTACTGAATTTGGTTATTAAGTCTAGAAGACTTTTAGTGGAGTTCTGAGGTCTTCTATATACAGTGTCATGTCATCTGCAAATAATGACAATTTAACTTCTTCATTTCCTACCTGTATTCCTTTTATTTCTTTCTCTTGTCTAATTGCTGTGGGTAATGTTTCCAAAACTATATTGAACAGGAGTGGTGATAGTGGAC
>NW_004624787.1:6013846-6028132 GCF_000247695.1 Heterocephalus glaber | reverse complement strand
TGGCAGGTAGCCAAAGGGCCAGACAGGCAGAATGTCTATTGGCCCCATTGGTTCTTTGGCCACCCTTCAGGCTGCATCATTGGCCTCTCAGTTATGGCGGGATTCAAAGCTGTCTCTTTTTTGGTGGCTTTTGTAATGAATAATGGCCAATGTCCTGGGTTTCCAAATTGCCTCCAATAAGCCCCCCAAAATTTTTTTATATACTTTTCCCTTCTGATGTCAATAGCCCTCTCTGTCTGTAGATGTCGCCATGCACATGGGCAGTGGTGAATGCATACCGGCTGTCAGTGTAGATGTTTACAGCCTTGTTTTGACCTAACAGGGCTTGAGTTAAGGCTTTTAGTTCAGCCTTCTGCGTTGAAGTCTTTTGGCTTAATGCCTATGTCCAGTGTACCTGTTTTTCTGGACTGACTACGGCCACCCCCACATACCTGACTCAGTCTTCCACAAAGCTGTTTCCATTGGTGAAGAAGGTCTCATCTGGGCTTTGTAGGGGAACATCAGTCAGATCTGGGCGGTTGGTGGTGGAAGTTGTCAGAGTGTCCAGACAGTAATGGAGGGGCATGCGTATGAGTCAGAGTCCAGGAGTAAGGTGGCTGGATTGAGGGTCGTTTTTCAGGCAAATTTGATGCATGGAGCATCCAGCAACGGGGCCTAGTACTGACTCAGGCAGGCGTTGGAGAGCCATCATTCTGGGGCTCCTCTCAGCAATGTTTCCACCACATGGGGTGTGGTGATGACCAGGTCCCGTCCCAGGCTGAGCTTATCTGCCTCCTTGACCAGGAGGACAGTGGCTGCAACTGCCCTCAAACAGGTAGGCCATCCACTTGCCACAGGATCAAGTCTTTTAGACAGTAGGCCACAGGTCTGTTTCAAGGCCCTAATGCCTGAGCTAGCACTCCCTTTGGCTATGCCCCCTCGTTCAGCCACAGACAACCAAAAGGGCTTGGTGACATCAGGTGGGGCCAGGGCTGGTGCTGACACTAAGGCTTTCTTTAAAGCCAAAAAGGTGGCTTTCTGTTTTTCTGTCCAGTGGGACTGTCTCTTGTGTCTGGAGTGCAGCAATAGTGACTTTCCCCAGTTTCTTGGCTAGGACTTCCTCGAGGGGGCATCACAGTTATCATAAACTTTTTGGGCTATGCTCAGGAGTTCAGTCTTATTCTTTCCCTCAAATCCCTCTAATTTCTATAACTTTTTTTAATGCCTGGGGCCGACTGGGAAACTAAGGCCAGATTTAAAGCTGCTGCATTTTTGGGCACCTCTGGGTCAATAGGAGTGAAAACTCTATGGGCTTCCAAGAGTCTCTCCAAAAATGCAGCCGGAGACTCCGTTTTTCCCTGGCAAACCTCACTTACCTTACTCAAATTAGTGGGCTTTCTGGCCACTGCCTGGAGTCCCCCTAATAAGTGCTGGCGGTAGGTCCTCAGCCTCCTCTTACTGTCATCATCATTGGGGTCCCATTTGGGGTGTCGCTACGGAACTACTGTTTCAGGCTTGGCTGAATGCCCCAGAGTTCCAAGAGTGATGCTGGGGTTTGGCCCAGGGCCTCTTTGACTGTCTGTTGATAAATGCGGTCCCATTCCTCAGTGGTGAACAGGATCTGTAAAAGCTGCTGGCAATCATCCCAGGTTGGCTGATGGGTATGATAAACAGACTCAAGAAGAGATTAATGCCTGAGGCTTTTCAGAGAAGGGGGGATTTTGATGTTTCCAATTGTAAAGATCACTAGTTGTAAAAGGGACATAAATCAATCCTCCCCTGGGCTCTGTCTGTTTTAAAGAAAAAAGGGAGGAGGAAGATGGGGCCGATGGAACATAGTCCTGTCCCGATCGAGTGCCACAGGTCATTCAGGAACTGTGGGGCCCCAACTCCCATGACCACATTTCAAACCTTGCACGCAATGTGCACAGAATAAATTCCCACTGGGGGCCAACTGACTCTGAAACTTGGCCATTTTGATTGACACAGAGTTCACAATTTGCCTTTGGAAAATTTCATGCCATATTTATCTTCTCTGTCTGTGGAATAAATTTTTTTGAAGTTATTCAAAACACAATCAAGTGGAGTTCCTTCTGTGGACTGTGAGGAACCCATAATTTTAGCCTGTGAAAATGCAAAAGGCACACAGAGCAAGCAGACAGACAACAATAAACAGACAAAGACAAACTTTGACCAACTAAAACCTCTGGGGCCAAATTGATTCGGACCCCACCCAGGGAGTTGCTCTTCTGAGGACTCCAACCCAGTTGAGCCTGCTGACCATCGCAAAGAGGCTCTAGGTAGGAGGAACCTGCGCCATGTCTGGCTTCCTCCTACCTACCCACAGTGCACTAAGAATCATTCCATTCTTACCTCTAGAGGCTTCCCTGATAAACTCCTGTGGGTCAGTTGATTGGCAATAGGGCCAGACTGGGACCGGCCTACCTGGAGCCCTGGAATACCTTCAGGGTGGCCTCTCCTTCCACTGACCGGTGTCCAGAGGGGCCAAACACCGTCGATGTCTGATCCTGGTCTCTCCTAAAAAGAAACAAAGGCTCCAAGATAATAAGCTCCAGAGCAGCTGGCTATCTCATTGGGGCCTCCAAGAATGTTGCACCCAGCGAGAAAGAACCAACCAGAGACCGATATTAAATCCACACATCCACACAGGAGTTATTACTGGCCGGGACCCGAGCCAAGCATCGGACTCGAGCCTCGACTGGGGGTTGACAAACATGTTTTATACACCTTTGAGACCAACAGTTTCTAGGCCCCTCTATGGGATAGAACTAGTAAAGCAAACAAAAGGTACAGAAGCGGAATGTCCTGCTGTTAGAACATTTGTAAAACAATAGTTGATTAATTGTTATTTCTAAGAGACTTTCTAAGGGGAGGAGGTTTCTAACCTTCCTCCTTCTGAGTTCATCTAAAGGACAGGCAGGTGGGTCAAGCAGCAATATGGAGTCTGTCTTGCTAACAAGGGTCCTTCATCTGGGTGTGCTTCTGGCTGGGGCCTGTGGACACTTGGGATGGTATCTAGGCATGCCTGTGGCTAGGGCCTGCCTCCCTATGTAGCTGTTGTCTTGGAGGGCCTTTGGCTGGGAGCTGTGCACCCCAGACCCTGGTGTCTGAGCAGGCTTCTGGCTAGGGTCTCTAGACACTTACTGATGGTATGGGGCAGGCCTCTAGCTGATGCTTGTGTGCCTGAGCAGTTGTTTTCTGGGCCACCTTTTGGCTTAGGCTTGTGTGCCCGAGCCACTGGTTTCTGTGCATGGCTCTGGGTGGGATCTCAGAAATAAAATTTTTTTTAAATAATCAGATGAAACATGGGTGAAAACCTACTACCATAATAATGGCACGCTAGTTTTCCAGAGCCTAAGCTGAATAATTGGCAACATTAGACTGAAATCTGAAAGCAATTTTTAGGAAAAAATAAACTCTCTGATGGTTGGGGAGTAGCTCAATGTTAGACCACTTCCCTTAGCGTGCATGAGGCCTTTGGTTCAATCTCCAACATTGTAAAAATAAAAACTAATGGACACTTGGAAACTAGTATAATTTTAAAAAGATAAACTATCCTAGTGGTCATCTATAAGCAAAAATATCTAGAATATTCTAGAAAAAATTTGGAATCTTGGTTTTTTTATATAACATGCATACAAATAAGAGAATAAAATTAACATTTGCAGGACTCAATCCAGAATAGGAAGGTAAAAACAGAACAAAACTAGAAATTTGGAATCAGATGTGTAGTTATATACTAGTAGATATATACTAGTATTTCAAGCTAGTGGGTAATGGACAGCTAAGACAATAAATAAAATACATACCCATGAAACTATTAATATGCTTTGACCAAAGATATGTATCTGAAGAGGCATCTGAGGCGTTTATTCATATCTTTTCAATATATGAAAATGGTAGCATGTTATAGTGAGAAAATATATGGTTTATTAAATTCATAGCACTGGGATAGTAAATATCTTTGATGGGAAAAACAAATGTTTCTACCTCCTATTAAATAAAATAGCACATTATAGAAAGACTAAAATATTATAATATTTAACTAATAGAAATGCAAATTAAAATTAAAATTAAATTCTGTTTTAAACTTAACAGCTTTTATGGGAGAAAGCCTGGTATCACAGTATATTATGAAGGTGTAGGGAAGAAAAAAATTTTTGATACTTGTGGTGTATAAATTGGTGTAACTCCTATAGAAGATTTTCTGGTAAGCTCCATGAAGATTTAACATACTCATCTTTCTGTACTTGTTACCACTCAGTGTTCCCCAGAGAAACTGGTTCAATTGGACATTACGGAGGGTTTTACTGGAGCACTTGTCTGTGGGGGCTGGGAAATCTACAATAAGTAGAGTAGGACAATGAGCTAGAAAATCAGGCAGGAGTTAATGCTACCATCTTAAGGAAGAATTGTTCCTTTATCTGAAAACCTCAGTTTATTTTTCTTAAAGACTCTCATCTGATTGGATGAGACCTTTGCATTACCAAAGAGAATCTTTACTTAAAGTCCATACTGATATAGATGTTAATCATAGCTACAAAATACTCTCAGCAGCAACCTAGAGGAGTGCTTGCCTAAATAGCTGGATAATATCCTACCCAAGTGGCTTATCTAAAAGAACTATCACACCCAACAACCTCACTTCCAAGAGTGTCCTTGCACATGTAAATCTCTAGACACATGCATATGGAAAATTATTTTATACACATACACATAGAAAATAATTTGCAGCACTTTATTTTTTCAGCATTTTTAATAACACCAAAGGATTAGGAACACTATAAATGTAGATAAACAAGAAGATGGCCTAAATACTATATATATTAAGATGAAATAATACCTGAAATATAGTTAAAATAAAAACAATATTGTTTCATGTGAAAATCTTTTTTAGATGAACTCATATTTTTTACATGCTCTCATTTAAACAAATTAACTCTGGAAGAATATGAAAGAAACTGGGTGGTAAGGTAATGCCTTGACCAGAGATTTATATTTTACTTATATAGTTTTTAACACCTTTTGAAATTTCAGCTATTAATATGAATGCTATTACCAAAATGAAATTAATTAAAAATATACTGGCTATAAATCCTCACAATGGATGAAATTAAAAAGATCAACAATGCCAAATGGTGGCTGAGATGCAGAGTAACTATAATTCTTATACATTTTTGGTGGGGCTGTAAAATTGTACAACCAGTCTGGAAAAGTTTTCTCAATTTTTTATACAACCAAACATACATCTACCCAATAGTTTAATAATCTTGCTCCTAGGTGTTTATCTAAGAGAAATGAAAGCACATGTCCACAAAAAAGGACAATTGCTCAGGAATAGTCATAGCAGCTTTATTCAAAATAGCCCCAAACTGGAAATGGTTTAGATGTTCAACCACAAAAGAAGAGCTAAACCTACCATGGCTCATTTAATGAAACACTGCTGAGTAAGAAGGTGAAGGAAGCTATACAGTCTCAATAGTATGGGAAAATTTCAAAAATACTGTCCTGAATGAAATATGTTTTGATCATAAGACTTCATGTGACATGACTTCATTTTCATAACTTTCTAGAATAGATAAAAATAATCAATGGTGGGGAAAAAGTAGCAAAGTGTTTGTTTCTGAAGGGGAAGGGTGAACATTGACTGAGAAGAGAATGAAGGAGCTTTCTGGGGTGCATGGTAGGGTTTCATATCTAGACAAGAATGTGAATTATACATTAAAAGCTCATGTAATGGTACACTTAGGGTTTGGGTATTTCACTGTAAGTTTTACTTCTAAAAAGGTTTGTAAATATTGAATTCTCATTAATGATACGCATGCATAGGTAATAATTTTCACTTAGCAGAATAAAGTTAGTGTTTGTTCTCCATGTAAGTATATATAAGGGCTAGGGTTCAGTGAAATGACTCCTACACACTATTGATGGGAATGTTAATGTGTGAATAATATTTATTGTTTCATTACTCATAATACCAATGGAGTGGAATTGAGTTTTAAAGTTGACAGTATTTTCAAACTAATCATTATGTATGTAACATGAAATACTAAGCATTAGTATTTAACAATAGTTTAAAAATGTAGGACAACAACTGCATTGGGAATGTTTCAGGAATGTTCTGAAATAAACTTTTTAATGAAAAAGAAAATATGCAAAATTACACAAAATGTGTGCATGCTTGGAAAATGGACAGACAGATGTACAGAAAAATTTATCAGGAGTTACCTTACAGTAGTATATCATATGCTACTTTTATTTCACTTCTTGCACATTAGTAATTTTCAAATTTTCTAATAATATAAATACAGAAAAATAGATTAAGTGCAATTCTTGGAAAGAATCCAAATATTGTAAACATTCAGGAAACTTACAGAAGAATAAGAATAGTAGTAGTTAGCTGTATAACAAATCACTCCAGAACATGGTCTTTAGTATAATAACAATTTATTTAATTCCTGATTCTGTGGGTCAGAGCTGCAGACTGGACTAAGCCGGGTGGTTCTTCTGCTCTCAGCTAGGATGACTCCTCTGACTGTCCCCCAGTGCCAGGTTGGCTGAATGGCTGGCTATCAGCTACGAGTCCTGGCACTCTTCCATGATGTTTCTAATCTCTAGCAGGCCAGCCCAGGCTTGTGCTCCTAGTCACCCAGAAATTTGACAAGAGCACTCAACAAATACTCATGAGGCTCAGCCTTAAAACTGACACGTATTGCTTCAGTAGTGTTCCACTGGCCAACAAGAGTCACAAGACCAACCCAGATTCCAAAAACAGGAGACGTAAGCAACTGTTAATAGAAAAGATGAAGTCACATCATGAACAGACTTGGATTTAGGGAGTGCATATTTTGTGGCCATGTTTGCAAATGTATTATGCCCAACACTAATCCCTATTTTATAAACAGAAACTGCTCCAAATATTAAGGAAGTGAATGGTATGAAGAGATCTTTGTGTAGCATAAAATAAAATTAGTGATAAAATTATAAAAGTAGCCAACTAGTTCCTATATAATTAAATATTAAGTTAATAATACAAACTTCTACTTGTATAATATTTTTTTAACATGACAAGATACATCTACAACTTGTACATCAATGAACAGTTTATGAAGACTTAACTTATAGCATTACCACGACTACTAAACATCTTCATTTTTGTCTATGTGCAAGGTTAAAAAATGTGATTGTAGCATTAATTTCATTTTTCTCATTTGGAGAGACTGATGAGAATTATTTTCATGTGTTTAAGAGTCATGGTACAGTTCCATTCTGGAAGAAAATCTGAGCAGAAGTAAAGACTGTGTCCTACATTTGGAATAATGAACAGAAACAGGGAAGACCTGCCATTTATTCTGACCTTTCATAAGAAACTGAACAAAGTAAAATGTTTTTAAGGACAATATATAAATGAGGAAACGATATTTCCACCATAAATTGAAAAAAGAATGCCAAAATCATGAATGGAAAACCCCTATAACCCAAAGATCTAAGAAAGTGTGCTTCTTCATATTGCAGATAAAAACAATAATTAATATTTAAATATTTAATTTGCTTCTTAAACTTAAATGATATTTCCCAAGGTGAAGAAGTCAGACAGGCCTATCATGCAGGAATTCTAAAATCTTTGTGGTACTGTGTACGGGACAAATGACTGTTTGGAGAACTGATTGTTTGCTTGTTGTAGGATAGAGGGAACTTTTACACATTAGATCACAAAAGTATTCCATATTGATTCTTCATTGAACATAGGCAAAACACAGGCATTTGTTTTCCATCTCAAACCCTGGACCTTATAAAAATATATGCCCTGTCATGAAGCTAATTTAGCTGCTTTTACCTTTTTAGCTTGTTGTGTTGTGGTGCAGCAAAGCTCACTGCTTGTAGAGTTTCAGTTAAGGATCCTCAAAGCGGGGCCGGGATTAAGCTCAGTGGTTCCGGTGCCTGCCTCGCAAGCGCAATGTCCTAAGTTCGAATCCCCGGTACCGGAAAAAAAAGGATCCTCAAAGCATTACAAACACTGGAGGTATTTGTATTCCAAAATGATTCAGATTGCAAAATAGTTTCATTTCTAGAGATAAATGTATGGCCAGAAATATATTCTCTGCTGAAAAGTCAGACATCAGTGTCTGGCTAGCACACAGGACTCATTCTATGCCATTATTGGTAATTACCAAAGTGATCTGTCCACCTGCAATCTCATGGATACAACAGAAATAAATTGAAAAAGGATTCAAAAGTCATTTAAGTGATAAGAAGAATGTATAGAATACTTAACAGATCCCTGATGCCATGGTATTTGTGCAGGAAAATAAAAATGCTGGAGAATAGAAGGATTAGAAGAAAGGATTAAAATCCCTTCAATATCTGTCTACTTAATCTTGTGCTGCTTTGAAGGACAATAGGGTATTCAACATTGGGTTATCTGTGATACTGGGAAAGAGTTAAAATTCATAATCCAAAATGAAAAATGATGAGACAGTGATCTCTTTTACAAACTTGCAGTGTTGGCAGGAGCAGTTTACAGGTAAAGACTCAGTAGACACATGAGGGTTGAGAGATTGGCCCAGGCTCCTGCATGCAGCTGATTAATTCATGGCTGGAACTGAAGTGCACAGTATCTCACTTCCAAACCACTGCATTGGACTCCCTGTAAGCTCCACAATGTGTTCACTGTACACATGAATGTTATTCTAAAATTTCTCTTCAAATGGCATCAGAGATGAAGCTCAGATCTACTGGAGGAGGTCAGGGTGGGGGCACATCCTATTCCCCTCCCCCTGCAGTGGTTCCTCAAAGGCCCCATCAACTTCTCCTTAACAAAGGAGCATGTCATAGGGTGGTTGATTCTGAGCAGTGAAATATTAAGTTGAAAATACAGTCTCATCCTAAGGCTGCAACCACATGGAGCAGGCGCTCTTACCTGATGACCAAGCAGACAGGGTCAGGCAAATTAGACAAATTATCAGCCACAGTTCAGAGGGACTCCCAGGTGACAGGGAATGCCTTGTCAACTCCCCTCATTCACATTAAAACATCTAAGATGCAAACTTCTGTTAGAGAAAAATGAAATAAAACTGACTCTGCAATTGGCTGAGCCCACATATTGTTGGAAGCATCCCCACACTACTGCCCAGCCTGCTGACCTCCACAGAGCTGGACCATGGGTGTCAAGGGGACCAGCACTGGCACCTCTGTTCCCACACCTGTGACTCTTGCTTTTTTTTTTTTGGTGCCGTGGATCGAACTTGAGTCCTTGCACTTGTGCAGCAGGCAGCAAAACCACTGAGCTAAATCCCCAGCCCACTCTTGTTTTTCTTAACGAAATGTTTAAATGTATATTCCTGGGACAAGAGCAATATTTGCTTTCTCACCCCTTTCTACCTCCACTTGAACCTATCCCGGTACACCCCCAGACTTTTTACTCAAGAAATGAAGCACTTACATTCTCTCACTTCTGCTGTCCATGTAATCTCCTCAGAAACCATTTCAACTCTAAGTAATTTGAGCTTTGCTGGTTCCCTAGGTACACTTTCAAATAACTTTTCAAGGTGACCAGAGACTCATCAATAAACACAATTTCCTTTGAAAAAAATTTTTAAATTAAAAAGTTGTATTAATTGATAACATAAAATGACAAGACCTAGAATGAGAGCAGTTATAAGGATCATTCCTTGCTTAAGTGCTGACTGAAACTCTGATCTTGAAAATTCCATTCTTCAATATCATAGCTTCTGCTTTTGCTCTAAGTTCCTCCTTACTCCACCTAACTTTTCTGTTTCACTGAGGCTCCACTTCCTCAGCCATATTTTTCTGAAGCCTAAGTTTTCAGCCATTGCTTGGTTTCAGTACTTCATATTAAAAAACTAGAACATGTGCTCCAGGAATCACTCGTTTGAAAGTGCTTTCCAATTCTAGCCATCTTTGGCTGACAGCATTCTCCAATCTGGAATTGAGTCAACACTTAACAGACACATGCTAGCAAGTTTAGCTGCCTTCTCTCACTGAATACCACATCAGAGGTCTCATCATTTTTCTATGAATAAAGATTCTTACAGAAGCTCATCAGTATCCCAAGACCTCATCTGGAAGTCATGGAACTGGAATCTGAGACTACACCTCTGAGTCCAAAGCCTGTACAGTGCACCCCCTTGTGCAGTGGCTTCTTGCCTGACTTCTCTTCTGCTCCTATCTAGGAAAGTTAGCTAATCCAGAGAAAATCCATGAACAAATCATTTCATTTCACTGGCCATGGTCACCATTATGGGACGGGCTTCACCAGGCTGCTCTAACTTTCCATCCTGTCACTAGCAACTATTAAGGGATCCTCACAACACTTAAAGATCACCTATGTCCATAATGCTAAGAGAATAGTCTCAGTGATCCCCATCTACGTCCATAAAGCCCCCTAATGTCCCATTTTCTTGGAACCATGCCAGGGGCTTGAGCCCAAGGGCACATTCCCATCAGCTCCCTCCAACACTGTCTTCCCTCTTCCAGGAGCTCTTCTCTTTGCAGTCATCTCTTCCCTTCAAGCCCAGGACAAGAGTCGTGTGTGTGTGTGTGTGTGTGTGTGTGTGTGTGTGTGATGTGTTAGCACACAGGTGAGGCTTTCTGGGAAACTCACTGAGGTTTGTACCCCTCTGTGTGTTGATACAAACTATGTGGAGAGTAGTTAGTTATTTATGCTAGTTCTCCCACCACCCCGGAGTCCTTTGAGGGAAAAAAATGAGATTCTGTACTCTTAACTCATGCTAACTTGTAATGGGCACTTTTGGTCAATGTTTGTTAGATAGAAAATTGATGGTATGCAAGTCATGAGCACACCTTATAGTTACACAGAGGTTACAAGTTTCAGAGACCCCAAAACTATTACTTTGTATGATCCTTGCAGCAACCTACATTATTATCCCTACTTCATAGGCCAGAAACTTGGTTAAGAGGAAGCACAAGTTAGTGACAGACTGGAATGTTAAAAACCTCCTGCCTTCTATATCTTTTAGAAAATGGAATGGGGGGGGTGGGGGTGGGGAGCTGTCTTTTCCAGGGTCCTCCTCTTAGGTAGATTCCCACACTCAGTATGAGTTATTCCCTCTCCTAGTGAACTTCCTTATCTTGGTAGCACATGATCATCAGAGTGGGTTTCTGCTTTTATTCCAGTTCTGGGATTGAACACAAGGTCTTTCCACTGAGCTATATCTGTATCCCATTTTATTTTTTTATTTTGTTTTTAGGCAGGGTCTCACTAAATTGCTAAGTTGCCCCAGGCTTGGTTCAAATTTGTGTCCTTCTGACTCAGCCTCCCAAAGTGCTGGGATTCTAAGCACATGCTGACTTTGATTGAAGCTTTAAACAAGCTCCAAATTTCACATCGTTCCCAGGGCAATAAGCCAGTATTTCTGGTGGGACCTTAGCCCCAGGCTTTTTCAAGCTTCCCAGGTAATCCTTTTATGAAGCAGGGCTCTTCAAAGTGAATGGTACTTCTCAGAAAAACATTCAAATTGGATTTACCCTCCAGGGCCTGAACAGCTTGGAAAAACTGAGATTCAACCTATCAGATGTACCCACTTCCTGTCCCATGAGGAAAAGGCAACATTAGGAGCGCAAGGCACACAGCTCGTGGCCAGGCTCTACCACAGGTCCAGTGAGCAAGTTAGGCAAGTCATCCATCTGGTCCCCATGCTCATTTCTTCAGCTGCATTTTGGTGAGAGTCAAGTGACACTGGGCACAAACAGACCCTTGGAAACTATAAAGGACGGTCTGTATTGGAGTTAAGGAAGACTCCGAACAACCTGATTGCTGCTTTGGGACTTGGCCTCTGTAATAAAATCATGCTGCATGGACCATTGCATTAGTGCTCTCCAGACTCACATTTTAATATAATAGAATTGGAAAATGTTTTCAATGTTTCACAAGCTAGAAAACAAAGAAACAAACAAAACAAAAAGAGCTGTATGAAAGGAGTTTCCACACATATTTGTGGGCTAGATAAACTATTGTACATACTCATGACCACCTAATGAAAATGTTTTAAAAATAATTTAAGACATTTATAAGAAAACAAAATTGCTTACTAATATCACAGCATGAACAGTAAGTAAGAGTAAATTCAATGATAATTTCTTCCTATAAACTATTTTTCAACTGCTTTCCAGTAAGAAAATCTCAATATCTCCAGTTGGTAACTTTCCCCCATTAACCCTGAATAGTCTATGTGTCTTAAGATTAAACTAAGTGTTTTTATTCCTTTGACAGTAATTCTTTTGGAAATTGAATAAAATTCAAGAAAATTTGAGACTCATTTTTAAAAAAGCAAAATAGACTGGATAGTCCACTTTTGCAATGGATACAGATTAATTCTAAAATTCAGCAACATATTTGGAATAAACTGTTTTTCTAAAATTTAGAAAAACAATTGCTTTCTTAGAAATAGGAAAATAAGGCTGGGGCTTTTGCTCAATGGTGCTGTGCCTAGAAAGAAATAGGAAAACAGAAGTGCATTGTTTTTAAAAATCTCAAAATACAACCACTAAGATATATACCTCCTGCTGCTAAGACAAATTGGTTTTAAGAAATATATTATTCCTTCAGGGTAAGTTCAGCTTCTGCTGTACTGATCAATCTGTATTTCTTCCTATTCTGCAATAACTTCTGGTAAACAAAAGCCTCCTGAATTGTCATGAGTTTGTTAGAGGGATTTTACAGAATGGAAACCTACAAGTGGAAATAGGTTCTGAAATTCATCAGCAACACGTGTTAGAACTGTAAGAGTCCAGGCAGCATCTGGCCCGGCCTGCTCTCTCCTTTCCTCCTCCATAGCCATGACAATGGAGCGCCTTTCACACCGCTCCAAGGAGACTGGCCACCAGGCTGAGGCCACCTTTTTCTGCACTTCAGGCTTCTGGCTCTCCAAACATCTTCCTGCACAAACACTACAGCCAAAGGCAACCCAGCTACCCTCTGTGGCATCAACACCTTTCTTGTAAAGGATCTGAGAAAGTTAGCTGAGCACTAGTGTCCCATAGGTGGACTGCGGATGGGCCTGGCCTGTGAAAAGAACACCTGGTATCTCACTTGCTTCACACAGATCCAGTCTTCTAGAGGTTGTTTCTGCCCAGCACTTTTGATGTTTTCATCTTTATTTCCACAAATATCCCTTTGACATTTTATATGTATTGTTCAAGTGTCACAAAGAGGTTAATGCAACCTTTACCTCAGGCTCCCTTGGTAAAGGAGCTGTAAAACTGAACTTGAATTGTAGGTTTCCTGAAGGCAAAGTTCAAAAAAAATCTTTACAGGAAATGTTTAGAAAATAATTCCCCCAAGAAGAAAGGTGTAAAAGTAAAGCATCAGGGCCAGGGATTTAGCTCAGTGGTTTCACCTCCTGCTGCGCAAGCACAAGGATCTGAGTTCGATGCCCGGTGCCCAAAAATAAATAAATAAATAAAAAATTTAAAAAATAAAGCATCAGCTAGGGTGGGCATCCTGCCTTACCCATGCAATTCTTCCCAATGATACTCTATGTCAACTTTTCTATTCACCTCAAATATTGACTAGTTTCCACACAAGAGTAAGGCCCCTTCTGGGACCATGTTCAGTCTGCATTAGCCAAATAAGAATGTCTGTTTAGGACTAACGGTTTCCTAAGAAAAGACTTCTTAAAAGTATTTGGTTTTCATTTCATTTAGAAACATTTGGCCTCCAAGCCGCGACCAGCCAGATGAGACAAGCAGCTTGAAGCTCCTTGGCTGTACGGGGCTCCGCCCACAGCATGGTGAGGTCCCGGGGCATCTTGAATCCCACCCTCATCCCACGCTCTCCAAGCTGCCACCAGCCAGGTGAGACAAGCGGCTTGAAGCTCTGCGGCCATCCCGGGCCCCGCCCATGGCATGATGAGGTCCGCTTAGCTGTGCAGGCACCTCCAAGGCCCAGTCCCGTGCCCCCTCCTCCCCCCCTCGCGCTTCTGGCCTTCTGGCTCTTCTGCTACCTGGTCCCACACTACAGAGGCACAGGAGATTATAAAGACCCTTGTCCTGAGTGCCGCAAGATAGAGCAGAAGTTAGTAACAGAGGGAGGGCTTCTCAGGCTCCTCGATGAAAACTGAAGCTCAGTGGAAAAGTAAAGAGAATCTCTACAATAAAGGCACATCAGACCACTATACTTGGTCTGCTGCTGGCTTGCTAAGGCTCATTGACTCGTATATGCACACGGATTCCTACGTCGCCTACTGTGACAGCAGAGACATTCCCTGAAGGAGGCCCATAATTTTTATTGCTATTTGCAAAAAA